>JABFPN010007515.1:0-10218 GCA_022817305.1 Leptoteleia sp. ZL-2020
TGGGGGCGGAGGGGGGGGTGGCATGTTATTTATCGGACGTCGCGAGGGGAAAGGAATCGCGCTGAATTAGCCGTGTCAATCAAGCGGCGAACTTGGCCTTAAATATGACGGGGGCGATCGGGACATTAGCGTCGATCTTTGGGGGTGAATTCGCGGTCGGGTAAGTTCGTATCAATCAACCCTAGTAGAGATTTAACATGAAAGTAAATGTGGCCCTGATTCGTTTTCCATGTGTCGAAAGCAGGAACTGATTTGGTATCCAAATAGGGCGACGCATTAGTTCGTAACGTTTGGTATATATAAGGGTCCAGTGAGGAAAGCAAATTGGAATCAAATTAGGGTCCAAGAGGGACCTTATATTTTATCCAAACGGAGAGGGAAGATAAAAATTATTGACATTGTTTGGTGAACTGATTTTTATTTATATTTTAATGGTTCTGAAATGGTTTCCATGTCTTTACCACTGTGGCAAAAATGTGGAATATCTTATAAGGCTCTGGCTAGGAACAATCTGGGTAGTTGAACTAATTAAGGAACCATGATAGATAGTTGGACTAATCAGGAAACCATGATAGGTAGTTGGATTAATCAGGAAACCATGACAGATAGTTGGGCTAATCAAGGAACCATGACGGGTAGTTGGACCAATCAAGGAACCATGACAGGTAGTTGGACTAATCAAAGAACCATGGTAGGTAGTTGGACTAATCAAAAATGGAAACCTGGTTAGTTAGTGCCTCATCCATCTGGAACGTTCTGTATCAGTACCCGATTAGTTTACCTTATTTGAATCAGTTTTGGACCCCATATTACTTGTTCACATTCAATATACCTAGTTATCCCCTTATAGGGCTCATATCCCTAAAAACCCCAGGAATCCCTTGATTAAGAATTCCATGTTCCATTCATATTTTGTCCCTACATGTATTTATTGCATACCCAATATCATTTCCACTTGAAATTTCATTTCCGACATGAAAAATGGACCCAACCTTGGTGAGTGCTACCACGCCGATTCCCAGATTTACCCCGCGAAAGTAAACGAGGAGAGAAAGACGTGGCAAAAAGGGCAACGGAGGCGTCCCGTGGAACGCTCGACTAATTCGATGGGTATTAATGATCGTTGTCGCGTATGATCGTGTCTTTCATTATGTCGAACAATGAAGCCTTGTCTCGCCCCGCCCCGTCCCTTACCTATCTACCTATATACCACCCCTTCGACAGCCCTGGTGAGCTGACGAAACTAAGAATGACGCAGCCGCGGCGCTCGTTAATCCGCCGTTACAGGTTGTTGCTTTTACGACGCGGATCGCAAGTTTTAACGATCGCGATTTCGCAAAGGTTGGCAGTAATCGTCGATTCAGTGACGTCGGTTCGCTCTGTAAATTTGTCAGTTTGATTTTATGGTACGAATTGTACCTTCCTAGGGAAGATAGTTAAGGCTTTGATGGTTAAGAATTTAGTATTTATAGATTTTGTTGGGACTCGAGTGATAATTAATGTAACGAATTGAGGGTTGGCCTAGTACTGGCGGAGGGTCGGGCAATTATTTGCCCAGTTCTAGGATGATACCCGAATGAATTAAGGTACTAGCTAATTTACATTGCATACACTGAGAAAAAAGTTGGGATAAAAATTATTATACTAAATGTAAAAATGGGGACAAATGACTTCTTCTTGTCTTAATTGATATACAGTTTAAAAGAGGTTATAGGAAAAATGAACATTTTTATTATACTCTATCATAGTAACTTGTACAATACTGATAATCTCTTTTAAAATGTATTTTAAATATGCCAAGAATTGTAATTTGTCCCCACTTTTACATTTAGTATAATAATTTTTATCCCAATTTTTTTCTCAGTATACGAATTGTCGTCAACTTACCTTGATAGGAGATTAAGTTAATTATCTCGTTAATAATTTGGAAAAAAAGATATACAAGTAGATACACTGTGAAGTTTCGTATTTTTGAAACCAAAATTATAAACGACCCTTTTTGTCCTATTTTTCTTCTCGACTTTGCATCGAGCGCGAAGTTTCAAAAAAGTGCGCCTCACTTGTAAATATGCCTCGTAATCCTGAAAAATGTGTCCATTTTAATGACTAAATAACAAATGGACTGGTGGAGTGGTTCTTCAGTTATTATATTCGAAAGTTTGAAAACACGGTTTCGAGAAAAAAAACGCGTTTAAACTTTTATCCCGGGTTTATAGATGGCACTACTTTATAAATAGCTTGTAACTTCGTGAATGATACAAATTTAAAAAAAAATCCTTTTAAATGTAAATATTAAAACAGTTGAGCACTTAAAAACTGCGAAAGAGAGATCGAGAAAGTGGAATTTTTAATTGCCATTTGATTAGGATCTCGGCGTAATAAAAATTTTATTGGCGGAATTCAAGTATAGTCGAGCAATATTTGCTACGAAATATTACATTGTAAATTAAAATAGTGATTTAGTCCGTTCATGGTTCGGTTTGATAGAAAACTGTGTGTATTCCGCTTTTTATTTCCTTAACATTTTTTGCAATTAATTTTCTGTCCATGTTTGACTTTTCACCGAAGTTATTTTCTAACTTTTCAGCGTTTTTTCGATTTACAATTTTGCAATACAAGTATTCAAATGTGTTGGATTTTAAAATTTAATATCTCTTAATGTCAATTCTGGATAAACTATTGGGTTGTTATTGTTATTCCATTATCTCTACGAGTATATATATATATATATATATATATATATTTTGTTGTATGCACGGGAAGGAACGCAAATTCAACGAGCGAACTTTTGCTTTCTTGTCAAACAAAGAATTTGAACGTTTGTTGTTACGACGCGAATAGACCGTGAAGTCGTACCTTTTCGGGAAGGAAACTGGAAAAAAGATCGGACACAATGCGACGCCCCGGTTGGTGCTCGAAAAAGTGTAAATTATCGCGAGGAAAGAAGCTTGATAAAAAGAATCGAACGCACGCGACCGGGCAAAGGTAAATCAGAAATTGCCGACGCGATTTCAAATGTTTTCATTAAGAGTGAATATATATTGCCGCATTCTTAACTTGTCTAATATATTAAGAAATTTGTTTATGAAATTAAAAAACCTTAAAATATGTTGTATTTAACATATATTTTGATGTTATATTAATTTCATTATTCAGATCCTTAGTAAAAATGAAACATATGGTCCATATATAGTCCATATATGGTCCATATGTTTTAACAATTTCATATAAGGAAGGAAAAATTCATATATGGTCCCTATTGGTCTGTATATGGTCTGTATATGGTCCGTATATGGATTAAGGATACAAGTCCATATATGAAATCTTTATTTCCTAACATGAAAATGTTAAAAGTATATATAGACCATGTACGGACTATATATGTTTCATTTTTACTAGGGACGATTTTATTGCCCTTAATTAAATTTTATTTTAATAACTATAATACATACAAATAAAATAAATAACTCAATTAATACAGTCACAGTATATTAAACAACATTTTTTCCGCGAGAAAGCCTCGCCTCGTCATTTTTATTTACCTCCATTGTAAAGGTTCTGTTGAGATTTCCATTACTTGTAATTTACATTAATTATGATTCAGATATGGTGCAATTTAATTTCGCGGCGAATAAACGACAGATTCCATCACATTATTTGACATAATTATTTCCGATATTATAACAGTGACGTGTCAAAGTGCAATTTAATTTGACGGATAATGCAATTAATTGGAGCATCAAGTTTAATGCCTGATTCCAGAGTAGTACTATAATTATTTAAATATCTCGCATGGAAAGAAAAAAAAAAGAACTTAATTAACAGATATCAGCAAAAAGTATCCATCAAACTGCACAACAAGTGGAAAATAAAAATTAATTCAAGGGGAATTACTTTCAGATTTTGGTTGAATTTGTTAGGTGCCAGCCCGAAGACAACAACTTCAGGCCAGTCAATTGAATTTGTTCGCTTTAATTGACGACCTGAAGTTAGACTATGATAATTAATTAATCGTGAATTATTCATTTGCGGTTTGGCCATTTGAAGCATTAATACGATAAAACATAACAGGTCGCATAATTCGATAAACATAACGGATTAGTAAAACAAATCAAAATCAACGATTAAAAGCAATCGATTTTGGTTGCGCTTTCATAAACGTGAAGTTGTCCCTAATTGAAATAATTTAATGCCGTTTGGAATAAACCACTCGAATTTCGCCCGGTGTTTTGTTTAACGAAATTTGTACAATTACAATAAATATATCGAGAGTTAACGGTGCGGAGTTATATATATATATATATATATATATATATATCACAGCGAAAGAAATTTTGGGTCGAAAAGAAAATTTGAATTAATGTCAATCGGAAAGTGTTACAGTGAGACCAACGGATTTGGAATTTGCATTGTCTGATTGTTGAATCAACGTAATGAAATTTAATTAATTAAATAATGATAACATTTTGCTCGGCGAGGGCCACGTCAGGAACAAATAATTGTACAGGAGCTTGGCAACTGTATGTAAATTTAATAATTCCAAAGCTGCGGTGAATGGAAAAATTTGACCTGTAATTATTTTTTAAGTACACTGAAAATAAAGTAAATAGTAAAATTGAAAACTATTTATATCTATTTGAGGATATCTCTGAAGGGTGAACACTTTTACTATTAAAAATAGTAAAAATGATAATTATCAAAGCAATTTGTAGTACTTTTCTACTAACATTTACTACATGGCTTTTAAATTTTACTATTATTAACAGTAGAAATAATTACTTTCCCAATATATCCTCAAATTGATACAAAAAATAGTAATTTGTGATACATCTGTTTTCTCAGTGTACTGAAAACCATAATTCTGGTCACTTCAACTATATAAATAACCCTAAACAGGGTTATTATATAGTATACCTCTGTACCTATCACCAAATCAAGTTTAGTAATAATAACTATGGTTGTTTTCCCTCATTCTGGTCAATACCATTCGTTAACATTCTTCCATTTATTTGTCGCGCGGAAATTTATCATTTGTAGAATAAAAAAGAAGAAGAAAAAAAGGAGGCAAGGAGTAAAAAGGGAAAGATTTTCATAATCCACGCGAAAAAAAGGCACATTCGTTCATTCGTTGCTGGTTGCATAAATGAAAGTAATATTCGCGCAGGCACTCGCATTCATCGGATACATCGGGAGCAACGGAGTGGAGGGGGGGGGGGGGGGGGGGGGGTAAAGCCGCGCGCGAGGCGGAAAAAAGTCGCGCAGTTAGCGATTCCACCTACGACACATGTATAATGAAATTTACCGGTCGCCAAGGAAGGCTCAAACGCGCCGTATTAATCAGTCAACTTTGCAGCCGACTTTTCAAAGCCAAAGCGAGCTCTCGTTCCCGCGACAACGCGCCTCACTGTCTTGTCAACCTTTTTCTTACGTTTATTTACTTTTTTTCATACCGACCTTTCGTCAAGCGTTGCCATTCGACAGCAAGTATTATTTTTCTTCTCTTTTTTTTTTTGCAGAGCAAATTTGTCGTCGATGCCTTTTGTGCCTCAAACCCAAAATGTTCGACGATTATCTTTGGCACCGTCTCCCTTCGTATTTCGACTAAATATATCCTCGCCGTACGCAAACGCGCGTTAACCTTTGGTAAAAGTCTTTTTAAATCGTTGTTGTTCGGTCGTTTTTAAGTTTCACTTCTTGATGGGCTCGTTTTAGTTGTTACTACTGTAACTGTAACCAGAATATCTCCCCCTTTTTTGAATTATCATCTTGAAAATTATATTGAAAAAGTCAAATGGGATATTTTCAATTAAAATTCAATCTAAGATGATTATTCGTAGAATTATATTTTTAATAATTCTTTAGAACTTTTTTACCCCTGGTAAAGTTCAAAACCATGACTGAAGCATGTCCCTGGTTTGGTACAACCATACTACCAGTATTATATCTATAATTAGTGAGATGTAGATATTCACATGTTTCATTTTGCTGATGACTACTGACTTATACTTGGGAATTTTAAGTATTTTTAATTTGATTATAAATATAGTACAGTATTCTGTTTATGGTTCAGTAATACATTCCAAAGGTTTATTTATTATAGACAACTTTATTATTACATCATTACATTATTTTATTCAACAAAGTCGTCGGCAGGTAATTAAAACTTAATTAAATAACTTTAAGCCTTTCAATTTCATCTATCAGTTCATTAGACATTGAGAACTTTAATGTTAAAACAGTAGTTGGCTGACTTTGCGTTGTTGATTAGAACCATTAACTTCAATTGAAGTACTTCATATTGTTTACGTCAAGTATTTAACTTCTCAAATTAATTAGAAATGCGTTCGACATTTTGTTGCTACGGCTTCTTCGGTTCAATCGGGCCCCCATTCAGCATCCACCGACGAATGATTTCGATTTTTACTGTCAGATTGGAAGTTTAATTTTGAGGGAAATTAAAAGGTGACTTATTTCGCGACGTCAAACTGCTCTTCAGCCGCGCTCTCCGACGTTATAATAAAGCCGAGATTTCGTTAGCCCGGCGCTGTGTGTAACTTTTGTAAAATAATAACGGTTTGTTTGTAAGTTGGCGCAAATTTGCTCGTGTGGCGCGAAACTTTTCGTACGCGCGAAGCGGCACGATTTATGCGCATTCATATGCTCGCCTTGCCACAACCAAGATTCAAATTATCACGAAATAATCATTCATCAGTGCGGAAAAATACAGCTGGATGGCAGTTGGATTATGGCTGGATATTCGGCTGGATGAAGGCTGGATTTTCAGCTGGATATTGGGGTGGATTAAGGCTGGATGAAGGCCGGATATTTGGCTGAATGAAGGCTGGGTATTCGGCTGGATAAAGGCTGGATAAAGGCTGGATAAAGGCTGGATAAACGCTGGATAAACGCTGGATGAAGGCTGGATATTCGGGTGGATGAAGGCTGGATTTTCAGCTGGATATTTGGGTGGATTAAAGCTGGATGAAGGCCGGATATTTGGCTGGATGAAGGCTGGATATTCGGCTGGATGAAGGTTGGATTTTCAGCTGGATTAAGGCTGGATAGAGGCTGGATATTCGGGTGGATTAAGGCTGTATTTTCAGCTGGATATTCAGCTGGATGAAGGCTGGATTTTTAGATGGATTAAGGCTGGATGAAGACTGGATTTTAAGCTGGATTTTCGGCTGGATATTCAGTTGGATAAAGGCTGGAGTAACGCCAATCCAGCTATAGTAAAACGCGTGAATAGTAAATCATTTCTTTAACTCTCAGCCGCAAAGTCAATTATATATACATTTATTAACGCGGGAAAAAATCGCGCGCAGTCTGAACGTTATATCGATATATTATGCGTACAAATTGCATAGAAATTTTTCCTCTTGGGGCATTGTTTCAAATCTCGCATGCAGCCAACTTTGACTTTCAGATCGGTCGGCGAGCTGATTTTCATGCCGCCGAGTTTAACAAGTTCACTGACATTTCCTTTAAGAGGAAGCCTATTTATACGGGCCATTATTCAATATAAGTGTATCTCGAATATTTACGAGCCGCTACGAATTAGAACGTCGCAGTGTAAAATGTCAGGATTGTCGCGACCAAATCAACGAAATATCACCGATGGGAACAGTCGTTTAACTCGCGTTCAGCCACGATTATTCCGCAAATGTTGGACCACTTCGTTTTTTTTTTACTCACCAAACGTTCGATACCGAGGCACATTATATATTCTTTGGTATAATCGCGTATATACAGGGTGACTCGTTGAGTTTAATGAATCGAAAAAGGATGGTAAATAGGTAAATAGTGGAATTGGGGCGTTCTGACTCGTCGTTCAAATCACGTTATTGTATATAGGCTTGAACGACGAGCCGGAACACTCCACACCTTTCATGTTTACAATAGCGAATAATAGGAAAATCAATGTTATTTATTTACATCCGAAGGACGTGATAAATGGATGTAAATAGAAAACAAAAACAAAGTTTGTTTACATCTTGTATTTTCAAAACATTTCATTTTTTAGGACAATATAGTTCCTTAAAAGGAGGAATTTCTATTTTTATTTATAAATATGACATTTAAAACTAGTGTCATTGTTTTTTTTAAAAAAGATAATAATTTTTACTGAAAGATAAGCAAACATCTGAACCATAGTTAAAAACAATGATTTTTAATGTTGTTTTTTTTTGCTCTAAATTGCAAATTATAAAAGTCTTATGATTGTAAACATGGGAAATAAACGGAGGACGATCAAATGCGCAGCACCAAGTGGAGCAAATAATTCGGAATTAAATCAACAAAAGTGTTTAATTCGCGCATATTTGATGACCCATATAAAGAATGGATTGCTCGTCATTTCTCGGAGAAACGGCGAAATAGATTGGAGGGAGAAAAGCCGAATAAATTGAAATTGGACAGTCAACTTTTTTGCATTCCTAAGATGCGCGCCGTTTCCTGTTGTCAGGCTGTTGTCGCACACTGTGTATATCAATGCAGCGTGAGCGCACGTAAGCTGAATAAATTGCCGATCGTATGCATTAAAGACTTCCTCTTGTTCCTGAAAAGAAAAAAAAAAGAAAAAAGAGAAAAAAAAGGAAGAAAAACCAAAGGAAGACACGACGAGCTCATTTTACATGCAAACAAATTGTACATTTTTTGCCGGGAAATCTACCGTTTCCAAAATGTAATTATCAGAGGACAGAGCGGCGTAACAAAGGATTGCTTTTGGCTTTTCGTTTATCACTTTGTTTATTGCAAACAGTTGGGTGGGAGGGGGACAGATTTAAATTGCTTTATTGCAATGGTGAGGTTTTGATATTAAATTTGGAAGGGGGCGATTCGTTTTAATATTGTTAGACTCATAAAATGATAACATTCGGAGGAAGATTCTTGGACGGAGACAAAATTTGTATTCATGTTATGTATATTATACGTACAAAACCTGTATGTAAAGCATGAAAGGGAATATTTTTGCACGCGTTTAATTTAACTAACAAAAATTTTTTTTTATATCAAATTCGCCCGTGTTTTCCTGCGAAATTTGCAAATTCCCAGCGAAAGACATTTTATATTTAAATAATGTTCGCTTTCTTCCGTTGGAGTACTTTATTTTATTGGAAATTAAAAATTAATGTAAAATGTATGGAAGGGGGGGGGGGGAGGGAGATAAAAGCTTGTAACTTTGCAAAATTTATTTTAAATTTCATGACGTTTATTTATTAGCAATCAATGTTTGTATAAATATTTATAATTTTAAAATTTTATTATTTTATTTATTATATTATAATACATATATATCTATAATTAATATAAATATATAATATTATATATATTATAATATAAGCCTTTACCACGTTCTATAAAAATAATGCGAGAAGAACAATTTCGTATCTTTTTTTGTCGTTAAAAAAAAAAGAAAAAAGAGGGTGGTCGCGGATGGTCGCAGGAAAGAAAATAAAAGTTCCTTCCCTCGGTTCAGCTAAATTATTTCCTTTATTTAATTTCTTTAAAGATTTTTTCCCGTTTTTGTTTAAAATAAAATGGATGCCAAGGCTGAAGTAAACATTGTACAATTTTAAGCCGAGGGGAACTGCACGAGAATTATAAACTTCATACGTCAAACGTTCTATAAGCGACACTCGTCTACTTTCATATTATACGAAAAGAAAATTTCCGCGATAAATTACAGAGAATTTGCATAAATTTGTGATATACTTTTCTCCTTTGGAAAAATTGCTCTTACAATAATTTATTCATATAATCCAAGATTTTAATCCTTTTTATCAGATCAACAACAACAATATATAATGCCAATATTTATAACTTTAATAATAATTAATTTATTAACAATATTTTACGCATTAAATTTAATTCAAATATGGGCCATATATCGTAATTAACCGTAATTAACAATTTCATATAAGGAAATAAAAAATTCATGTATGGACATGTATGTTTTTTCTCAATCCATATATGACAGTATATATAATTATTAAAAGCATATATGGCTAGATTATATACATTATTGCCATATATCGACTATATATGTTCATTTATGAATTTTTTATTTCCTAATATGAATTTGTTAGATACACTGAGAAAAATATGATAGAGTAAAGTACGATTTGTGTTAGTAAAGCGAATGCATAAGGCATTGCTCGTGTTTTGTTTCAACATTGTGAAGCCTTTTTACCAAAAGTGATAGGACTTTTTGCGTTG
>JABFPN010007516.1:0-10217 GCA_022817305.1 Leptoteleia sp. ZL-2020
AATAAAAATGTTCATTTTTCTTATAACCTCTTTTAAACTGTATATTAACTAAGACAAGAAGATGTCATTTGTCCCTCTTTTTACATTTAGTATAATAATTTTTATCCCAATTTTTTTCTCAGTGTAAAGATAGTATGGAAATGATATAAATTTAGTTTCATTTAAATTATATTCTGATACGTGGAAGAATGAGGTTGCACGTACGTTTTGGAGCGTAAAATATTAAGTATAATATGTTTGGTCTCATTTCGGACAGAAACCGACATTCATCCGACAAAGACAGATAACTTGGTACTCTTGCTTGCTGTCGAAGTTCTGGCGAACTTCTTGATTATTATATCGAAACACATATTACTACATAAAGTCGACCACTGTACACGTATAATAATTCATACCAGTACATGGACTGCGAAAACTAAGTAGCAAGAGTAACAATTTTAGTGGTTAAAGGTTACAATTTAAGTGGCAAACCTTTAATACTTGAAATAATATATTTAAATAGTCATTCTATACATTGATAAAAGTATTAAAAATAAAAGAAAAATATCATAATTCGGTTTAATTATTAATTAAATTTTATTAAGTAATTGAGTTACTATAAATCTTAAGTAAATAAAATGAACAATTATTTATTTTCGTAAAAAGTATGGTATTGATGTAATAAAATAATTTATGTTGAAGCTATATTTTTTTTTTTTTTTTTTTTTTTGGAAATAGCATGAAAAATTATGTTTCACATGAACAATTTTTTTAAATTGAAATTGACGAACCACAGTATGACATTTATTTAATTATATATTAATATGTTAAAGAATACCTCATAGTGCAGCATCAATATTGTTACCTCCCTACAGAAAGTATGTTTATTTCAAGCATATGTGTTCTTCCATTAAGCGTAACCCTCAACCACATTTTTTGCTTAACATAAATATACTAATATTCTTATAACATTTTGAAGCATAAAATATGCCTGATCCAAGCGCACGAATTCTTCTCCCTCACATATTTTTGTTCAGTGTCCAATGAATTACATAATTCTTTTTTCACTTTTCCCATAATTTCGCAATATTTTAAAACCATATCCGTTTCTCATCGAAACTCCTCTCGCATTACAAATTTTATTACAGCATTATTTTAGTCTTCTCAAATTCCTACGTTGAAAATTCAATTCAATTATAAAACGCGTGATTTCGGTACAAACTAAAAAAAAAAGTCTTCCGACTACACTGGCTCTTTCTGACATTAAAACGGACGGCTTCACTGTAACCGTCGATATTTGACAAATCATTTTACATAATTGTCCCTCTATAATCGAACTCCGTGGCCCCCGCCCAAATACTTTTTTATACGTCCAATCAAAGTGACTCTTTTTTTTTTTCAATTTCAATCAAGTAGCTTCAGCTTGATTCACGTGAACATTTATCGGAGTGTAGTGCTAACATCGAAGGTAGTGAGCCCAATTTACACCACTCTTGTACTTTTGTTAGCAAACTTTGTAATTACACTCTAACAAATGTCCGTTTCAACGAATCGAGTTCACTTGACTTAAATTGAAAAATCCGCCGAGTATATTACATAAAACCTAACGTGCTCGCGTTTCCGTTCGAACTCCCATTCAGTTGAATTTCGAAATCCGCGTTTTCGCTTCTACCAACAATGCAATCTTCCAGCTGGAAGGGGGGGGGGGGAGTTAAGCGAGGGAAAAAAAGCTCTCCAGTTACTCTTGGATCCTTCCTTGAAGTTGGCCATTTTGGACGGAGAATTTATCAAATCGGTTGGACCGGCATAAAAAGTTAAATAAGCATTAAAAGTAATGCTCCTTTATAAGAGTACATTTTTCTCCGGCGATACCTTGAACCACCCAGAAAGCCTCGGAGCAGTGACGCAGACGAGACGACACAGGGAGATACATCGGACAATGCAACGCAAAAATGTTTTGGAGCGACGCCAGGCTGCTTTGCATAATTCCAACTGGACGGAAATATAAAGAAGTCGTGAGCAAATTTTAGTACCGTCCATTGAAAGGGAAATATGGGACTATTGTGGATATATACTGTTCTTATAATTCTGCGCATATATCTTGTACAATTGCAAAAATTTGCATTATGCACAGCTATCCGGTTTTGCCTCGGACACATTTATCAAAATGCTGCCTTAATACAGTTATAATGGAACAAATGATTTCCTCGCCCCCCCCCCCACCGAATTTGTCGACGTAATTGATTGATGATTTTTAAGTCAACATTTTTTATGTTGATCGGTATTGCAATTATTGTAATGAAAAGCATAATGCACCGGATGGGAAGAAATTTAATTAGATGAATATTAGAAAGGACAAGTGAATGATGCAAGCAACTTTACACCATAAATATTGACCATAATTGTAGTTTAATTTTTTAACCTACTTGTTAGTCGAGTGACTTTTTTTTTTCTCTTGGCTTTTAAACATTTATGCAAGCAGTAAAGTAGCGAATTTTTCGACGACATTCGATACAGAGCACAGTCCGAGAAGTACTGAACACTTGCAGGGATACTTGTCGGGAAGAATTATACTAGTCACAAGTTTGAATATTGCCGCGTTGTATCTGGATTAAGTGTTGCTATGCAACCCTGATGTAGCTGGTATTAAGTAAAAAAATCGTATTTATATTCTTTTCTTTATTTTTTCTTGTTGCTTTCTTATCTTTCTTACTTTTAATGATATTCTGTTATATCACTTTATACGCTGCAAAGTAACTTTATAAACATAAAATATTGTTTATTATTTTTATATAATATTGTCAATAATACGAAATACTAACATCAGATAAAACTTTATTTTTTTCAACAAAGAAAATTGCGGAAAACTTTTCTTACTTATACAATTATTATTATTATTCTATAAATATTTTAAAGCTGAGCTTATAATTTTAAAACTGAGTTTAATTTATAAAAATTCTTTAATTGAAATAAATAAATTTACAGTGGCACAGTTAAATAATTTGTTCGCGGAGAAGATTGATAAATATTTAATTGTGAAACCTAAGTTCATTTATTTATTTTTCTTAACTTGATGCACACAAATGAATTACTCATATTAATTAAATTTTCTACTTGAAATCAATTTACTGTGTAATTTAAATGAATTTTTTTTCGGCGCAATAAAATGTTGAAATAAAATAACATAACAAATAAATAAATTTAATCAGGTTTGATAAATCAATTCATTTCTTCTGGATTAATATATATTCACTAGAATTAAACTTTTATTTATTTTAACTAAACTTCCTGAAAGAAACATAAACTTTTAACGCAACTAAATTATCTTTCTAAATGTATAAGTAAAAGCTTTAAATTTTATAAAAATCAAACTAACGATGTAATTAACATTACTCCTTTGCTCCGCGGCTGAACGCGCGTGTTTGTTTTCTTTGATACATTAAGTTCGTATCAACACTAGTGCAAAAAAGTGACCCCCGAGACTAGCCAGTAAGCCCCGCAGAAACTTTCCAGTCTCTTCCCCGTACCTTTGACAACAATGGCCGGCTAGTGTCACTTTAGAAGAATTTCACATGTCCACTCTGTTCTTGCAAAAGCTACCCCGGTGAATCGTACTCTTTTTTTACCCTCCTATGCTTGCGCATGAAACGGGAAGCAAGCAACAGTAAAAACCATGCGAGGTTGAAACTACGAAGTACAATGAAAGGTGTTGCGTCAAACGAAGTTACGTTAAACTTATAACACTCCTTGAGTTTGTTACTTTATAAAATCGTTCGCGTCAGTTCTTTGTTTTCGTTTTTGATATAATTATTTCGAGCGTTCGACGCGAACAATGAAATTAATGCAAATCATATTTCAGGGAAGAATCCCTTTCTCCTACAATATATGTTTTTCTCATTAATAATAATTGATTTTATCATGATATCATTATTTTATATCAGTATACAGTTTTATTTTCAGTCGCGTATATAATATTAAGTATTACCATGTTCTATTACATAATGTATTTTATGAATTATACGTTATACGACTAAGACGTACATTTATTTATTCAGTGAATGAGAAACAAGATGTTTCAACCGAAATCGGATTATGAAAAAAAAAAGAATAGTCTTTTATAAATACGAAAATCCTATTATAAGAAACGGATTCGACTTCTGTTAACCCGAGATAACTAAGCAGAGTGGCTTTTTTTTGTTCATGTTCTTAAATGAAAAGTTATATTTTTATCGTATTTTATTTCTTTCCTCATTTATACCGTACGATAAAGTAAAAGCAAAAGTATTGCAAAATTATGCTCGTTGCAAATTGAGATCTGGTGCTTCAGTGGTCCAAAACAAATGCACGACTCTAAATCTCGACACAAAATTTTCAGTTCCACCTAAGAAAACTCATAAACATTACAGCGACTAATTAAAATCAACTTAATTCACAACAGTAATTACCCTTAACACAAATGAAAGATTAAAATTAAATATCGGTGAGATTCTTCCAAAAGTGAATCGTGCGGACAATTTGAAAAATCAATCGTTAAATTAAAAAATAACACGCGCGTATAAAATGAAAGGATACGAACGAAGGGAATTGCCGAATCAAATTGTATTTCGTGCAATTGTTGCAGCTTTCATTTGCGTAGGGTCGGGCAGGGTCGTACGTAAAATAAATTGAAGCAAAGCGCCATGACGCGTCCAAGGCAGTAGAAATAACGAATAGATGCTCGGAGTACGCAGCACGAGTCAGGCTAAGTGCGCCATCAAAGTTACAGCGCTCGGCGTTTTATTTTAATGCCGAGATTTTCTGAGACGGAGTCCTCGAAGACCCTTAAGCTCGGTCCATAGCCGGTCCCATGGACCGTGGGATGCGCGGTACCGCGGTAACTTTGCAAGCCTCGCCGCAGCTCGGGCGGGCAACGAGCGAAAACTTTAGCCGCGGCCGCATCAAGCTCTCCCACGGCCGTCGTTTCCCGGCGCCTGGCGCTAAAGCTAACCAGGAGCGCATTGTCACATTTCATTCGTCATTCGCTCGCTGATGTAACTCGCGCGGCGCGAGCACGCAACCGGCGTCGCCTTTCACCAACGATCCACTCCGAACATCGTTCGCTCTCGCTCCAAGGATTCCATTATACCCGCTATTTATTTCGCAAATTGTTGTTTCCATTTCTTTGCCATTATTGCCACCGGATGCAACGCCATTCCCAAACCCCCTCCGACCGCCCGATTTATCCTAATAACAATGCGGCAAATTGACGTCGCGCTGCACGCGCGCGATTATTATTGTGCATTCAATTTCAGCGCGGGTATTTTAATTAACGTGCGATTATTTGTCATGCCTCACTCGGGGATTATCTTGTAAAATGAAACGTGGCGAGGTGAACAAAAAATAGATGAATAAATAACCAATTGGGAGCATTCTTTTTTGCACTTAGTTGGGAAAAAATAATGGGATAGAGTCTAATGGGAACATTGCTGGGCAGTGTTGGACATACGCTCTTGATTATACATGGTGAATTAGTAAGAATTATGCTGTGGATGTAGTAAACTGGTCTTTGTTGGTAAAATAGTCATATAATTTCGGTAAAACAAAAAAAAAAGGTGCGCTGTTATTTATTTAATACCATTTTGCTGTGAACCACAGAGCTCTTTTTTCCTCGCGTACATCGTAGGGTTCGGCGGGATAATTCTTCATTGAATATAAAAGAATCCAAAGGTACGCGAAAGTGTCCAAGCTTGAAATTTGTATTTGAACCGTTTAAATGGAGAACTTAAACTTGTATTGTTGTAAAAGTGGCGCGCGGCTCGAGCAAAGGGGTTAGAAGGTTCCGCACTTTTTACTCTCAACATTTACAAAACTACACTTGAAGTTTGTAATCAGAATTGCCGGAAATTTAGCTACTAAAATAATTAGTCGGTTTTTCTTTTTCTTTTCGCCCTTTCTCTTTTCTTTCTTTATTTTTTTTATTATTTTTTTTTTTTTGAGTGAAATATAACTCCGCGGAAAGTTTTACTTTCGCAACTTTTGTACGTTACGTCGGGCGGAAAGGATTATCCGAGAAAAAACGGTCCTTTTTTGTGTTTGCGCGGAATCGCATTAAAATGTGATTATACTTGGTTGCCATTGAAGGCAACAAATCGGAATACGCAGTAATCCGCTAGGTATTCCGCGAATGATCGCTATCGAGGACTCGACGCCGGTCTCGGCTTCTGGCGGCGCATAATACACCCGAGCTGCGTGGTCGCTTTGTCCTCGCGCCAATTGCTGTTGTTAATTGGCTAGAGCCAATAAAGCGTTGATTATCCTCGTTGGCAAATCCGGCCACTCCACACGCCCAATCTTGCCCCCGTCGGAATCACATTAGCTCGTGTATTTAAACAAATACCGCGCGAGATCCCAAAGGAAATTGTAAAAAAAAAACCCTTCCATTTTATCAACTTTATAACGGCGTTTTGTACGAGATTGTGGAAAAATAATAGATTTCTTTTTGTCAATGTTATCTAATTTTAGCGCTAACTACGCTGACAAAGAAGTAATAATAAAATATATGATATTTTTTATATTAATTTTGGGAATATGTACGAAAAACAAAGACTTTTCTATTAATAATTGTAAAATTAATAATTAAAGGTACGATTTGTAGTATTTCTGGATGAAAAGCTGCTACATAATTTTTAAATTTCATTTTTATAACAGAAGTATTCACTTTTCCAATATATCTTTAAATGGGTGTAAATAACAGTTTAGTCACCTTAAAAATAAAGTGTAATGGTTGTCTTTCGGGCTGCCAATATATTTTCTTTTTACGCCAAATAAAATATCTTACCCAACTCAGAAAAAAACTGGCTTTAAGTTGGTACTCTCGTCTCTCACTCAAGGTGCCGACTTAAAACCACTTTTTGTCCTTATCAAGTAACATATTATCATGGTATTTTTTTTTTTCTCAACGTATGTCTAGAATATATATTTTTTAACCAAAAAACCTAAATCGTTATTTATGTCAACGGAAAAAAAATTGATGATAACACGTTTATCAATATTTTATAACCTCGTATCATAAAGTAAAACAAAACAGTTCACAGAATCTCATATGAATTCCAAGACCGCAAATAAAACATTTGGGATGAAGACATACGCAAGATTAAATTATCTTTGTGTAATAGAAAAAGTAACTTGAGCGAAGCTTCCTTGGACGTTTAGTCACGTGTGATGGGAACTTAACGCGCATATAGCAGAACGACCGTGTACCGTCCAGCGGTTTATTTACCGAGGAAAAATCGACGCGGAAAATATGTCTTCTCGTGTACATACTTGCACATCTCGACCCTTCTTCCGTCTACGACATCTCAGGAGTCGTTCTCACAAGTGGCGAAAGGTCCCTCCGTTCATTAATTCTCCCGACAATTGAATTTTGTTAAGATTGCTCCCAATACTGTCACTATGTTTACATTTCCTATTATATTTTTGCCGGCAACATTTTAACCCAACAAAAATTACACTTTTCGATCCATTTGATCACGTCCGCATATTTATTCTTAAGATAAACATTAGGCTTTTTGATTTATAAAGAAACGTCATGCAATTCAATTTTGTTTTTTTTCCTTTTTTCGATTTGTGGTTTATAATTTTTAGATACTTTGATCTTAATGTAATTTAAACGAATGGAAAATGAACAACAAAACAGACGAACATTATTATTATAAATTTTAATATTACAAATGATTTAATTTGATTATCAATGGGAAGTCATTTTACGAAACTCTTCTTCTTTAATATTAATTCTTAAATATGTACTTTAGTGCGAATAAATATTAATACCTCAACATTTTATCTCAAACAAAAAAGTGCCCTTTCGTAATGCGTATTACCAAAGTACAATTTAAAACGGCAAATTTAACAACCACGTTTTTTTCCAGTATACTTACTGCAAAAACAAATTCAAACAAGCAAATTAGTAAAGTGCAATTTTTATAAGAAGATTAAGTAAGTGCACACAAAAATATCTGTATAAATAAATTTCTTTACTTTAAATAGCAGCTTACACGCTTGAACAATTCGATTTGTATTCAATAAAGGATCACACGTAAAGTCGGAAAAGAGCGGTAAGAAAAAAGTAGCGCAAAAGGATCAGGTTCGTAAGTTCAGTGGCAATTTCAATAAATTTGATTCGAACGATTAGTCGAGCTTTCATCTTTCTTTCTTTTTTTTTCCTCTTCTCCCGCAGCGTTAACCGTATTTCCTGCGATGATAATGAAGACCATTAATCAGCGCAAAGTTCCAAGTTCAAGATACTTATTAGGGCATTTTTAGTAGTTTGTGTAGGCGAATGCGCCGCCTTGGCGGACTGCATAATAACGCGGGCAAATTTGTCGCGGACGGTCGCCGCTCCTGTTTCTTCCGTCGCTAATGAAATCATTAAGCGCGACGTCTTAAAGCGTCTCGTTTACCTGAGCCATCTCATTTTCGTTCATAACCCTCGGGGGGAAGCAAAACAATCGCCGGGCAAAAATATAAAAGCCAACTCCTCTTCCGGCGATGCGTTATACCAAAGTTTGTTTGCATTTTTTTGTTTATACACAGTCTGGAAAAACAATTCCGCCCCGGCCTTCAAATTAAAAATAATGTTTGAAGTTTGTTAAAAAGGATGATTATTCACTCAGAGAATACTTTCATCTTATTCTTCTCGTATAATGATATACAACGTTTTTTTCAACCGAAGCTCACAGACTTTAGTATTCTTTGGCAACTCTACTGGAAGCTAGATAGTTCTAATAAAAAGAATTTTATGTGCATCTGTCTTCTTTCTTCCCTTTTTTTTTTCTTTCTTTATTTCTCTTTTTTTTCCTTTGCTCGCTATTCGGGATATTATGCTGGAAAAACACATCAAAGGAATTAATTGATTTCATTATTTATAAATGATTTACTTATGGCGGCAGATCCATGATGTATTTATTAGCCACTACTAATTAATCGCATTGATGCAATTTTAGTGTACGGTAATTAATAATTTATATTTATATTTTGAGTGCAGATTTAATATTGACATTTATTAAATGGGTTCATTACCGTTTCAGAGAGAATGGTATTAATGACTATTAAACGTTAAAGTAACATTCAGAAAAACTTATCGTTAAATATTTATAGAAAAAATAACCGTGCTAAATGTTAACATGAAATTTTTTATACATTGAAAGTAATTTATTAGTAGTTTGCTATTGTATAATGACTCTTAGGTATATAAGCATTTGTAGTGTATTCCTTGATCACATTATTTTCTGATATCGTTTAAATTACATCACGTTATAAGGATTAGTATAAATACACATATACACTTGAGTTATATTAAGAAAAAAGTAGCAACTATTAATAAATTTTAATCATTCTATTTTATAAAATATATATCTTTGGTAAAATAAAGACAATAATATTTTTTTGCTATAATAATTTGGAACCGGTAAATCTTTTAATTAAAATTAAATTTCTATTGATTCAACTTTACAACTTTACTTTTTTATTACTTTGCGTGTTTCTTATTCGTGCACTAATTAATGTTATAAAATTGATTTTCAATTATTCGCTAAAATTGCAGTCATAAAGATAAATTACTTTCCGTAATAATTAAATCGTTATAAAATTATATTATAATACATTTTATAAGAATGAAAAATAACTGTCAAATTAATTATAAATTATATTTCTGATAAAGGAATCGAAATAAATTTTGTACGCGAAATTTGCTTTCTATACGTGTAAGAAAATTGATATTTATATGTTATGAACATAATTGGAAACATATTTCTTTAAAAATTAAATTACTTAAGTTCGTAAAATGTATCAGTTTGTCGACAATTATTGTTTGAAAGTTGACAACTGATATGTTTACTATCAATGTCAGTCATTTTTATTATACATTAAATATGTACATTAAATACTTAAGCACGTCGGAAATATGTTTTCTATAGATATTACAAGTATTATTTATTTCTTGTTTAATTTCCTTTTCTTCTTATTTTTGCATGCAAAAACGTGCCTTTTTGTTTAGCGTGAAAAAAGCGTCATCTCTTTTTTTTTCTTCAACACATTGGACATTAAAGTAATGTATGATATTGAAATAAAACAGCCCATGTAGAAAATACGACGGTCCGCCAACCGTAACAAACGGGCCACTGGTGGCACTGCAGTGGCGGACGACGGTTCGAAAACTACATTGCCCCACTATCGGCTCGACCGTCGATAAACCATCGGCA
>JABFPN010007517.1:0-10216 GCA_022817305.1 Leptoteleia sp. ZL-2020
GTTTTTATATTAAAAGGAATTTCATTTTATAATAAAACTTATTTCAGATAACACTAACCAGATATTCTATTTATTATAAGAATATGTCTATTTGAAAATACACATGCGTCGTTCAATTGTTATTGTCGTACTTTTTTCTTTCAGTCTATAAATAGAAATTATTCTTAATATAAATATATGCTTTGTAAGAATAACGTATTCTTATTATAAATAGAATTTAGTTTTGTCCATATATTGAATGGAATCCCTATTTAATATAAGAAGATTCTATTACTCTTAAATAGACAGTTTTGTGAGTGCAGTTAAGCTCAACTATTATGTTATTTCTCCGCAAATTACTTTATTCATTTTAACTTGAATGTACAGCGATTGTTGGGAGTTGACACAAATAGCGTCACTTCGTATCGGTTTCAATGAAATGAAAAGTTTTCCTACGATTATGGAAGACGTCACTTGTAATTATTGTTTCGGTGATAAAAATTGTTTTGTTTTGGGAAAAGCTTTTTTTTTCGAGTTAGAACATGTTCTATATATGTTATATATATGCCGCATATATGTTCCATATGTTTTCCATGTATGCCAAATGCTGTTCCATATATATCCCATATATGGTCCGTGTATAGTCCACACCTGTTCCATAGTTATTCCATATCTCTGAACATGTTCGAACTATAACATTTTTGAACTCTTCGAACAGTTCATGAACTGTTGGAACATTTGACAGGCCTAATTATAATAATGACCTTTAAAATAAATACCCTTAAAATTTCATATTAACATTCCGAGAAGTTATACTGCGCCGAGGAAACTGAATTGCACCGTTTTGAATGGTAAAAATCGGTAATGGCAAAATTTCATTGAAATTCCATTCAAATTGTTACACAGTTGCTTTACCGTACCAAAGCTGTCAGTCGATCGATTTTTATTGTTTCGTTTGTGAGCCGTGAGGTTACTGCCGCTCAACTTGTAAACAATTTTATCATCTAACTATTAATATTTTGTTAATTTTGAAAGAAAAACTAAAAGAAATTTAAATCTTTATATCATTGAGATAATCTAATTAATCACATCTAAACGATACTTCCGTTTTAAAAGACGGTTAGAAAAAATTTAATTTCTCATCGCGGAAATAACGAAATGCTACCAGCGGCGTCGAGTCAATCGTTTAGGAGGGCATTGTTTAGACAAAAAGTTGCAGGAAGACGTCAACTGACAGGCGGAACGAGTGGGGTGATGAATGGCTAGGAAAAGGCGGCGTTACGGGGACGCAGCAACGAGAGCGCTCGGTGCTTTTATATTAGCCATAAAGTTATGGGGGCTTTCGGGGGTGGGTAGAGAGAGAGTGCGCGCGCGCGCGGACACCTGTGCGCCCCGTCGGCGAGAGAGACGGGCTCAGGGCCACCATAACCGGGCGGCTAAGTGCACGGCCGGGTAGACGACGCGAGCGCCCAGACAAATTTTATAGGCCGTTCAGAAGTTTGCCTTTAATAGCCGAAAAGAATTCCTCTCGCGCCGGCCGAGCGATGCTCCCCGCCGTCATCCTCCGTCATTTCGCCGCGGCCATAGTTCACGTTGGCCGGGACCCAAACGCCACCCCGCAACCGTTCCGATATTCGCAAATTAAACACACAGCAAATCGCAGAACAGTAGATGGCCCTACCTCCTTCCACTGAATTATTATATAATTCATTACATCCACTGACATAAACTCACAAAATTGTATATTTATGTGTAATGGAATCTTCTTACACTGAGAGAAAAGTAATAGTAAAATTGAAAACAATTTATATCCATTTGAGGATATCTTTGAAGAGTGAAAAGTTTTACCATTAAATATGGCAAAAATGATAATTATTTAAGCAATTTGTAGTACTTTTCTACTAACTTTTACTACGTGACTTTTAAATTTTACCATTATTAACAGTAGAAATAATTACTTTTCCAATATATCCTCAAATTGATACAAAAGTAGTAATTTATGATATATCTTTTTTCTCAGTGTATGTTTGATAGACTATATTTAATATTAGTAATAATTCTTAATGTAAGAATAATTCTATTTATAATGAATAGATTCTATTTAATGTAAATAGAAGTCCAACTGCATTTTTCTCAGTGTGCAATTGGATTTCTACTTAAATTAAATAGAATCTATTTATCATAAAATTCTTGCATTAAATTAAAAATCTATTAAACATAAGAAGATTCTATTATTCTTAAATATACAATTTTGTAAGTGTCGAATTTTTTCTTTTATTTTATTATTCTTGTTCGATCCTATAATCCACTTGTTTTAATCGAAGAAAGGAATATTATAATTCAAACCATTTTGCGAAATTCGTTATATTATTTGCACAGATTAAAATTCAGTTAATATAAATATATGAAATATTTGTTAAATTTGTAATACATTTTTTTGTTGAATCTTTGCGTTACATTTTACATGAGAAATTTGTTATGGGATGATTATATCTTATAAATAAATTTATTATATAAAATTAACGCAGTATGTGAATAATGAACGGAAAGTATACATGGTAAAGTGAACAATGTAATAGGGTAATTAAGGATTTGTATTGCGATGAAAAAAAGTAATATTACGGATTTATTTAATAAGGTAAATTTATTATTCCATGTAAACAATGAGCATAAATTTCTGGCAGAAAGAGCACTATCTAGATGAGAAAACGAACGTTGCGCGGCTTCAGGGAAAGAAATTAATTCGATTGATACGTGTGGATAAAAAAGAATTTGTGTGTGCGTGAACGCAAAAATTGAAAGCAAAATTCTTTTTTTCAATTAGTTATTTTGATTCTCTTTAAAAGGTTTTACGTCTGGATAAAGTTTAAGGATAAAATGGTATTGGTAGTAAGGAAGTGTTCGATAAATTACTTTGCCAAGTTGTAAAGAAATTGTGACAGATATATTATTGTTAAAATGTAGTATAATTATTAATTTAAAAGAAAGTATATCTCTCTTGCACTGCAACGTTTTATATGTACATTTTTTAGTCATTGAACAATACTCGGAACCTTTGACATTTGTAATCCAATTTTGCAATGGAAATTATTAAATTAGCAAATCTAATTGCTTGTATTATTGATTGCACCGTTCAAATGCATAATTTCATAAAGAATACTTTCATACTTAATTTCATTATTTGCATGTGTATATAACTTTCTCTTTAAACTCAAAACATCAATTCTAAAGTTTTTATTATTATTTTTTTTTTTTGATAATAACATTTTTCTAAAATGCATTTTATAAGTTTTACTGTATCATATCGTAAGTAATACTATCAATGCACACATATATAAATATCTACAAGATATTGTAAAATATCATAGCACTACTAATAAATTTTTCTCAAATTTACTTACTCCACTTTGAATAGATACCACTTTGACTTTAAACTTTGACCAAATAGAAGTGAATTTCAATTTGAACGAGCACAAAGTACTACATTCCACTCGTAAACTTGACACAACAAACATTCCAGTGTCCTTCAAAATTGTTTGACGAATCAAGCGAATATCGCACTCGCGTGGTTGCGACGAATTGAATCGGCAACGTCGTTTATTTGGCCGCAGCAACGCACTGGACAGATAAAAACAAATCGTTATCGTGCGTTTAATCGCCGCGATCGTCCGGATCTGATATCTGAAAGAAATAAACATGACTTCCGGCCATACTTTATTTTAATGCATAATGCCGGCGCATAATCAGCTAATCGCGATGTAATCATTATATTTAAACATATAATTAGTTAAGCGTAATAATATATAATTAAATAATTACAACGTGATTATAAGGCGCAATTAGGGGAAATGATATAAAACCATTCGAGGCGGTTGCACAACAATTTCATGTTCCAATAAAATTATGCAACGCCGGGGCTACGTTGCGTGCACCAACATGGCCGTGGCGCGGGCGCGCGGACTTTCGATATCAAAATTTCGTACGGCCAAGCGGGCCGCGGGTTTCGTTTTCTGTCAAAAGGGTCGTAACCAAGAGGCCTCGCTTCGCCTCTCATTCCGCAATGATTTATAGACAGTCGTTATTTATATACGCCCGCCCTTCAATTGAGATAGGTGCTATTACACGTGAAAAATTTTATTATACACAATGAGGGTGTAATTTGCGATTTCGATTTACCGCCTTTCCTTTGGAACGAGGGAATTTATTTCACTTTTTCCCGCCAACGGCTTTTTACGCTCGTGTTAACATTCCCCCCCCCCCCCCACTCTTCGGCGAGTTTTTACTCGGCGCATTTTTCCAATGCTTGATTAACGCGGATAGAATGCTCCTTATGATGTTCCCTTCGTGTGTTGAATAGGAAATAGACTGGTGTTTTGAGGAAAGTAGATGTTGGCATGAGAATTTGACAGTTTGATGTGGACTGAAGTTCTCCATATTGAAAACAAACGAAAATGTACCAATTTTTCATGCGTGTTTAGGGATAATGTACGAATAGTTTTTTTTCGTAATATATCATAAATTATGATATGTTATATCATATAATATCATAAATATATGATATGATGAAAAAAAATATCATAAATAAAAGACACTTTAAACATTTATCGTGCCAAAATAAAACTATATTTCACACGAGCATATTTCAATTTAACAACTTGATGCAGAAGTTTATTAAATTAGCCATTGAATCATCCTCTTAGTCCTAGTTTAATTCACAAAATTACCAAAAATTAATAAACTACTATATTAAGTTAATAAAATGTATCAGCACGCAACAAACCCTGTACTTTCCACCACTTTAATTTCTTCAAGAATAATGAATACCACATTCACTAAAATGTTACTAACTTTTTATTACACCTTTACTCTACATATAAGTAATAGGGATTTTCATGTAAAGCCATTTCTTCCGTTAAATTACACTTTTTCCATTTATCTCTCCTTCAATACTATTACTTTTCTTTTTTTTCTTGCTCCTTTAAATTTAATAAAAGGCCGACGAAACGATGCATCGCTGTTGCGGTGCCGTCGAGCACGTCGAAGACAAAGTGTAACATTAAGCGATGGTCGAGGAAAGGCTGCTCGCGTAAGAGAAGAGATGGTTGAAATGTGGTCGTTTTGAAATGTTTGCGTGATCGATTTGCCCGGCTCGCAAGACGAGCTTCTTATATGTATTACGCTGGTCTCGCGGTTGGTAATATCAAACGCGTCGGTGCCTTGTATGGGTTCTGTTACTAATGTGCCGCAGGAGCCCAGGAACCCCTTCGCTGCATATTATCCGATACCAATAATGCGTCTAATTAAGTTAGTCGGCCCCTTAAGCTGATATGCGGCTTTATATTAGTGCGGCGTTAACGATTCAGGTGACACCAGTCCCATTCGAATTTCCTCTTCTATTTATCAACCCTCGACGTGTGGACGCCGTGCAAATGACGCATTCGCCCCCGCTAATATCAAGCGTCCCATTTTATTCCTTCGTATACTCGGACAAATTTATTGGTAGATGGATGTATTTTTTAATGGGGATCTGCGTGGTTTGTGATATTGGTTGTAATATTATATAGTAGATAAATGAATAGTAGAAAGGTGTCCTTATTAAAAAATAGATTAATATCAGTCAGTCATCAGTCCAAAGTTTGAGCACCACTCTTCACTACCTGGAAAAATAATGATTTTCCAAGTCTAAGATATTTCTGAAATATATATAAAAGTTTGTGGAAGTATACACTGAGAAAAAGAATATTTTAATATTTCGTATATAGTTAGGAAACTGAGACTATACGGAAAGTATAAGAAAATTTCAAATAAAATGTATGAAAGCTTAGCATGAAGTATGCAAAAAGGAAACATAATTATATAAAGTAGTGTAATATATGTGCTAAGTTTTCATATATTTAATTTGAAAATTTCTTATACACTACATATAGTTTCATTTTCCTATTTATATACGAAAATTTAACATATTTTTTTTCTCAGTGTATGTATAAGAAACTGGTAAAGTACGCGATTGGTGATAGTGAAGTAACGAGTTCTATTCCTCAAGACATTTTGCCTAATAATTTTTTAAAACATACACTGAGAAAAATAAAATAATAAAAGTTACTATACTTTCTGGCATTATGAGACTCTATGCTCCAATGTTAAGAACAGTAGCAGACAGTCTGGTAAACGGTGTTACATTTTCAAGTATTAATTATCAGAACCTCTTGTCACATTGCCAAACATTATTTTATTTTATACAGGAACACATAGAGTCCAGGATTACTATATTATTTTTCTCACTGTATAAGGAATATTATACATGCACACATATATCGCACGGAGTTATAAAATATAGCATCACAACTGCTAATGAATATCTTTCAGTCTACACTTTCAATCTTAAGCTTCAAACTTGTCGATCTTTCCAAATATGCAGATTGATTGTAAAAACAGGGCTGAGTGCCAAAATCAAGTTTTTGAAACTACCTGAAAATCGCAGGTAGCAACTAGACCCAAAATGCAAGACTTATTGTTATACTAAATATTTTATTTCCTAATTTTTTTATCTCTCTCTTCAAGTACTTACCATACACTCTTAGACACGTAGTCCACATTTCAACACTAAACTGGAAATTTATTTATTATTTTTTTTTTTTTGGTACGAATATACTGAGGAATCAATCATTCCAACTACTCCATTATAACATTAAATATTTCAAAAGAAACCAATACGAATATTTGCATTGAAAAATTATTCAATTTGAACGTTCAATATTAACAAGTGAATGTGAACTCTATACACGTAATGAAGCGATATAGAAAGCGTTGGCGGCTTTATAAAATATCGATTGGTCGCGATGTCGTTTTCTTATATAAAAGGGGTGAAAATCACGCGAGGTCTGGCCGCGCACCGAGGAAGCGTTAAAAGAAATTGCTTTCGTTGCCTGCTTCCTGGCTTCGTCGATGGAGCCGCCGACTTCCTGTCAAAGTGCCGCGTATGTGTATATAATAACGCATAACCTAAGTCTGTGGCGAGAGAAGCCCTTCAATTTGCATATAGTATTTCGTTTCTGTCTTGTTTACGCTCCCTCGTTTCTGCCGTCGTCACTTATCATCATCGATTTATACCCCTTTGATATTGACCATTTTTTTCTTTTCTCCGAACACTTCTTCCCATTTTTACCTTTAATATTCCAAGGGCTAAATAATTATACCTTTTATTTTTCGCGGCAATAAAAAGGTTTGAATAAGGTAAATTGAAGTAATGTTAGGACCTTTTTCTCATTCGTCAACCTTCCTTTTTGAATTTTTACAAACGTTAACGAACGATTTGTATT
The DNA here is from genome assembly GCA_022817305.1 of Leptoteleia sp. ZL-2020. Lineage (NCBI taxonomy): Eukaryota > Metazoa > Arthropoda > Insecta > Hymenoptera > Scelionidae > Leptoteleia > Leptoteleia sp. ZL-2020. The sequence continues at coordinate 7,299 of JABFPN010007517.1, forward strand.
AAATTCATTTCGCTGCGCGTACAGTTCGAGGTCGTGGGCATTTTTTAATTGAGGCACATTAGTCGAGCCTTCGAGTTTAACGCGTGGATGTAAAAGGTTGTATTTATTGCGTATCGGATCATGACACGGTTAATTTATCAAACGCGCCGAGCGAACCTTTTTAACTGGTTCGTCGCACGGCCCTAAAATCATTTACCAAATGTTCTAAAAAGTACCTAAATTCTTCCTCGACCCATTCTGCAAGGTTGAACAACGAAAAAGAGAGAAAAAAAATAGAGTCGTGCGGATAATTGCCGATTGGTGGTGCTTGAAATTTATCGTTCTTTTAAATTCATCGAAGAGGAACTTTGGACCAATTCTCATATGTCACCAAACGTTGCGATAATATGTGGGCATACAATTTTCAATTTCCAATATGTTTAATTTGATTAAAATGAAACGATTCGTGTTATTTTGACAAGGTTTAAAAGATATTTAGTATATCTCTCGAAAGAAAAATAATCAAACTATGAATCATTTTTATTATTAAAAAAAAATAATCAGTAAAAGTTTGTTGTTTTTAAAGGATTTGTTGTTAAATAGAAGACAATGACAGATTTGCGGGAATGCGGGATATTTTATGATCATCCATTTAAAATGATCGCAATCCTCTTGAGATAAACGGATTTGAATGATGTATTTCGGTATTTCGAATTGGTTTTGAAATTATAAACAGTCTATTACCGTGCCCTGGATATAAATAATTGCTTATATCACGACATTGTTTCTGGCAGCTTAATCGGCTAATCCAATAATAATAATTCAATTATTATAAATACATTGTAATGATTATTATTATAACAACATTGTTGCGCGCGTTTCCGTGTGTTACGATGAGTCTGGACGGGCTCCAAAATTCGTTGGCGCTGAGTCATGACAGCTTGACATATCAATTGGCTCGTTTTCGAAAATTATCGTAATGCCACGCGGCGGGAAATTTGAAATGGATTTCCGTCGTCAATCGGCAAATTGCGTCTTTGCGAATTTCAATCCCGCCTCTTCTCTCTCTCTTATTTTCTTTCCCATTTTTCCCCTCCACTTCTCCCCACCCCCCCGTTCAATCGATTTTGTTTACAAATCGTTAGAAGTTTACGATTCGCGTAAATCAGCCTTGCGAAATGCGACGAATTATTTCGAAAAAAAAAAAAATCGGCCGGGAAATGGCGGGAAATCCGTGTAACAGTTATTGAATCGGCGTTTTTATTGGTATATAAATTTGAAAGTGGCTAATTTTAATACAATGCGAGAACGGGCACATACGTGCCACAGACCGAGACTCGCCTTCATTTATTAGCGATAAATATGAAAATTTATGCCAAATACGTGACTGTGATAGTATCTCGCGGGTGAGGATAATTACTATTTCTTTTTTTTTCCTTCTCCTTTTTTTTTTGCGAGACCTTATTTCACATTGTAAATAATCACTTTCCGAACGAACAAATCGCGGGATCCGTACGCCGCGGTCTTTTTTTTTTTGTTTTATGCGAAAAACACTTATATTTACATAAATAACGTTTGTTTATGACGAGACATTAAATTGTATTAAAACGCGCGGGTTATTGTGTCGATGCGTTTTTATGGAACGGCCTACGAAAACGTTTTGCTGTCGATAGATTACCGGTTAGTTCTACGCGCGAATAATAGAATAATGCCACGTAATTGTTTGTTAATATACACTCCGAGTGGATATTGTATTTGAATTTCGAATATCGTATTCTTTGCGATTAATTTCTTTTTCATTGTTCAGCCGAGGAATTGTTTTTCCCCCTTGTTTTCTCTTGCTAAACAATCATTAAAATTGGACAAAAGTCGAGATGTACAAAAGTTATTGTTCTGTGATAATAAGAGTATTAATGATAAGGATAAGTTTATTGGTAGTTGGTATTATATTTTATAATTACTTGGGGATATGTGTGGATGAAAAATGTTTGAAAAAAAAGTGTCTTTAGTAAGGAATAGAACCTCTTATTTCGCAATTAACGGTCACGCGTTTTACCATTGCTCCACGCTATTGCTTTGAAAGATTTTACTGTTTGTTAAATATTAGAGTTTTTATAATTTTTATTATGTTTTTTTTTTTTTGGTGGGGGACTTTTAATTGAACGTGTGGTAAAATTGAAATGAAGATATTTCGCAATTTAAATTCGTCGTTTTATTTTGACTCGTTCAAAGTCGTTTGACAATTCGACATGATGACGTCATCGGTGTCCGCGACGTTTCGAATAGAGCAAAAGAGAGCGCGTCGGTCGATATTGATTATATTTACCGTCGGAATCGTCATTTTTGTCGCTTTGGTACCGCGGCTCGTATTTACATCGCGACATGACAGTCGCAAACGCGCACCTACATTGTGCGCTTTATGGCAGATAAATAATATCGTCCGGAGAAAAAGATGCGCTTGATTTACGGCCAGAAATTTTGCATCGGTCAATGTCGTCTTCAATTTTAACCGGCCCTCTTTTTTTTGGCGCTTTATTGCCGCTCGAAATTTTCGTCGGGAAATTTCATGGACAGATGTTTTTTTTTGTTTCAAAAGGAATCTGCCAATTTTTCCCTTTCTTTCAAGTTTTCCTTTTTACTTTTGAAAAAGATTAAATGTTCTTTTTATTTTATAATCCAATTGCAATATAAAGGAATAAACAAGATTAAAATAATTGAAAAGAAATAAGGAGATCTATGATAAATTGTTTAAATTTTTAAAGAATGTTTAATAAAGATATTCAAAGTGACGATAAAAGAAAATCTGCTTTTACACTGAGAAAAAAATTGGGATAAAAATTATTATACTAAATGTAAAAAGAGGGACAAATGACATCTTCTTGTCTTAGTTAATACACAGTTTAAAAGAGGTTATAAGAAAAATGAACATTTTTATTATA
>JABFPN010007518.1:0-10216 GCA_022817305.1 Leptoteleia sp. ZL-2020
TACAAGTATGAATTAAATGAATAATTAAAAGAATAAATTTTTCCTATAGTTTTAGTAGTAATACTATATTTTGCTCGATATGATTCCGTTCCTGTACTTTATTGTAATTACTTTATACAGAAAAAAGCAATTTGTCCATAATATTTCCCTCAGTGTAGTTCTTCTCATTTTATAAACTTTATTCTCATTTGCCAACGTTTCGTTTCCCATGTGGAAACCTCTTCAGGGCTACAAAAATATACTTTTATTACAATACAATTTATACAATTAAATTACTTTATGATGAAACAATAAATTATTTACAATGATAGATTTACAAAGATTAACTCAAATACCTCAGAATATTGTAAAATTATATCTATATCTCACATCGTTCAAAGTGACTAGATTTTATTGTTGTGTAGAAAACAAATAACTTAATTAATATGTAGTATAAATTGTGAAATTATACTCCACGTGTTTCGGAATGTTGTGTGCTAAATTACTGTTGTCAACCTCATATCAGTGATTAAAGTCCGCAAGTTTAAAATAATAAATATTACAATAGTAATAATCGTCAACGATAACTGTTATCAGTCAATGTTTAGAGGTTATAAACTTGTGACTAGATGTATCACAACAGGTTAATCTATTTATGATCTAATCATACGGTATTGATTAGTGTTATCGACCGTATGTGAAAGCGCGGTAATTTTGAATGAATTATCTCAGTCGAACAAACCATGATATAAAATGCTCAATTTATCAACGTCAGATCTTTTGTTGAACGAACTTTTATGTTTAATAATTTGTATCATTTCCGAAGTTATTCTATCATAATAGTTGGGAGCATTTTTCAAGATAGTTACATTTTCATAATCTATTTGATGACTTGTTGATGTGACATGATTAGATAGTTCGGTATAATTATCCGGATGTTGATTTAAATTATAAATTGTATTGTAATAAAAGTATATTTTTGTAGCCCTGAAGAGGTTTCCACATGGGAAACGAAACGTTGGCAAATGAGAATAAAGTTTATAAAATGAGAAGAACTATTTAAACTCATTTTTAGTCTCAAAGAACATATAAGTTCGACATTCCACAAGGTCATAATTTAATCGACACTTGTAATGTTAAATTGAAATTTTATGTTTCAGATGTTATCAATTATTTCTTATTCATTTCATGCATCCTTAATACATTTCCCAATAGCCATGCACGTAGTCAGTGTTTTGATCAGAATATAGAGGAAGCTTTCTGTTATCTTTTAAAGTTACTTAATGTACCACAGAATATAAGTGTAACAGCAGAGGTATGATAGTAGTAAAATAATTATTTGAATTTTTTATAAAGATTTATGAGTTGAACGGCATGGCAAAGTGTGACATTTGTTCTAGGACTTTCTAAAGAAAATAAGTTTTTTTTTTTTCAATAAACAATATTTATTTTGAGATTACTTAGGAAATTAGTCGTAGATGAGATCTTTACCCTGAAAGAAATTTATTTAAAAGTTTATCTCTTTTGTAAATAGAAATTCGAGTATATATTGGTCTCAAATACGGAAACGTCCAAATTATTCTCCTGGAAAACAGTTCAAAAAATGTAACAAAGTTTTCTACAATATTTCACATCTAAATATTGAAAACTGTAGACGTTATGAATAATAGGATTAAAAAACTCAATTTTTTTTATTGAAAAGTATAATTTTATATTGAATCAAGTATAATGAAACGGGGTCGTAAAAAAATTAGAAATGAATCAAAGTGGTGAAAAAATATAATAAAAGAAGTTAGAGTTAAAGTAAGATTTATTGAAAAAACATAATTTTATTTTGTAGATTTTCATAAAATTTCAATATTTTGATTTTTTTTTTTGATACGATTTCAATATTTAGATGTGAATTTTTGTAGAAAACTCTGTTAAACATCACTGATTATGAATCTGTTATTATATTTCTGGAACTCGAAAGTTACTTCGACTCTTTTTTACTTCAAACGTAAACGTGTGCGCGGAAGGGACTGCGCGAATTAATAAACAAGTAATAATTCATTGTTGCATTTTTAAAATAAAATTATGGACTTGTGAGCATTAGTATCTCAAAATATGTTTAGAAAAAAATTTTCAAGTCAATCCGTACATAATTATTTGCGATATTGCGAGTTAAAGATAAAAAAGCTATTGATTTGACTATAATAAAATATTATGTTTTCATCATTTATTTAACTAACCTTCGTTATGACAAAAAATGTTTAATACAAAAAAGATGCAGAATTTCATTTTACACATTTTAGTACAACTTAAAATTTAATTTGAATAATATCTTTTTTTTATAAAAATAATTTGTGCGGCCGAATCTCGAGCGCAAGTGCCCTTTTAGAATCCGGACGTACAATTTCAAATGCAGACGGAGAGGAAACAATATAAAAAAGTATAGATTTACATATAATATGAATTATGTACGACTTGCCCTGCATTATTTGTTTTCAATTTGACAAAATATTATTACATTATAAATTGATACATATACTACTTGATTGTGTAACTAATAATTTACTTTACTTTGCTCACAGTTCATAGATTTGTCAAGAAATTTGATAGAAACCATAACAAAAACGACTTTCAAGAGATACACCAACTTGGAACATTTAGATCTGAGTCTCAATCAAATTACTGACATAGAAGAAGGCAGTTTTGAATATATGGAAAAACTCAAACGATTGTCTTTGGAAGATAACTCACTGGAAGAATTCGATCAACGTATCCCTAATTTAGTAGAGCTCAAACTCTCTCAAAATCCTTTAAAACATTTCTATATCCGAGATTCACAAATGGAAGCCCTATCACTTTCTTATACAGAAATTGAAATTTTTCCTCATTTTAAAGAACCAGAAAAAATGAAGTCTTTATATATTGATATAAACTAAAATAAAATGACGCATACCAAGAATAGCCTTTCAGCATTTTATTTAATATTTGGATTTATTATATTGGTTTATAAGTACAATCACAAGTGGACACCCGTTCGCAAGTTACTATTTTTCTCAGTGTAATTTAACCAACATAGATAATTAGGTTACAATACAAATGTAACATAAACTGACGCATCATTCTTTTTCAGAAACTGGATTTGAGGGATAACTACATAAAGGGTATAGAAAATGCTGCGTTTAAAGTGTATTCACAATTAGCGTATTTAGATTTATCTTATAACCGTATCGCTTTTATTGATTTTGACGCGTTTCTTGGTCTGAAACTTGTCAGTTTGAACCTGAAATGGAACACAATTTATTACTTTCACCCACACAATCTAAGATCACACAATTTGGATATCAGTGGCAACCCACTGAAGAGTCTCAATATATACTCTTCTAATGTGGCAATTTTGAATCTAGCTCTAACGCAATTGACTTATTTTCCCGTTGTAAATCCAAATTTATTACAATTAGATTTATCAGTAACTGAATTGAGAATTTCTGTAAAAGAAATAGAACACCTGAATAAATTAAAAAAATTTGTCTTCACAACAGCTTCTAACGATTACGAAAATAGTTGCCAGTGTGTGCTTCTAGCAGAGTGGCTGTCGGATCATGTTTCTGATTTCACGACAATGCCTTGTTCAAGAATGAATTGCACTGAAGAATCACAATTGAAAAGAAAAACACCATTATATTCTATTGAGGTAATACAATTAAAATGTTTATTAAATTTGTAAATCTTAATTTAAATGTTTTGTAGTGAAATTAATGTTACGGTCGAGTTTTGCAAAAGATACACATCAAAATGAAAACTGCTTAAAAACTTCTTTACATTGCTTTGCAATCATCTGTATAACTAATAACGAATGTATAGCTATTATATAGTTAATGACATCTGCACCACACTCCTGACATATGACCCTGATTGGTTAATGTTCTATCTTCTTCTATCGACATAAATTTAAAAAGCTTAAAAATAATAAAAAAAAAGCTTTTAGTCCCGTTTGTGAACAGGTATTGAACCTTGAGTGTATATCGACAAAATAAATTTTAAATATTAAACAGAACTGTGGCTATGCTCGGAAATATAAAAAATTTCGCTATTGTAAAAATTTAAGAAGGCAAAAGCACGTGCACTTTACCTATATTTTATTGGAATTTTTACGAATTTATTGGAATAAATGCCTTACTATAGTATATCTATCACAATTTATCGTAAGAATGTTTATGAATTGTCTTTTGGGGTACGAATGCATTTTTTTATGGGAATATTAATTGTTTTATTCTTCTGCGTGTAGGTATAGTTTGTTAATCAACAAAAAGACGTGCTACAAAATGACAATTAGATACAGATGATGCAAATATTAAACAAAGTGAAAACTTAAACATTTGACACATTATTTACTACACTGAGAAAAATTGGCGCAGTTTACCCAACTGCATGAGTAGAGTTGACGCGTAAACAATTGTAAGAACTGAAAATATGATTGCAGCAACTGTAAATGCAGTTGTCGCAACTGTTTTCACGCCAACTCCGCGTTAAGAGTTGGTTTTGGAGTCAACTCCCGATAGGCAGTTGTGACTATGACTGTAACTGAAATTGATTAAAATAAACAATTGAAGTACAGATAATCTTAGAATTAAACTTAAATTTGTATTGTGAATAACACTCGGATGTTCATTAATATTTTTCTACAACATTTGAATTAATTAAATGTATAATAATCTAAATTAATTCAATTGCATGGACTGCATGTGCTAAACTGGAAGAATTCTGGTTAAAAGGTATACGACAACTTTTTAAATACTAAATATAATTTTTTAATCAAGAGTTTTTATAACCTATTTTTGCTTACTATCTGTCACTATTATGCCAACTCTAAATGGGTAGTTGTATGGAACACATGCTTATACATTTGACTCCAAATCCAACTCCACATATGCAGTAGCGATTACCGGATTTTTTTCTGAGTGTGAAATTAACGTTTACCTAATAACACGGGTTATGCAAAAATTTTTCAATTATTTTTATGCAAATTCACTTTAGCAAATTCAATGTACAAAAAACTTCTTATTGTTTTAGATGCACTGGTTACCAGTTAATATTCTGTCATTTTTAATAGCATTGTACTTGTGGGATAAAAAAATTTGGTTTTTGATTTTTATGGCAGCCAAATTACTAGTTATTCTTATCATGTTCCTGATTATCTTAACGAATAATATCACTAAATCTAATAGTTCATAGTTATAGAGGCCTAAAAGGATGTTGGCAAGAGGAATAAATGAAGAAAACATACTATTATACGACAAATAGTCTAGAACCAGCAATTAATAAAACACTTTTACTGCAAGTGATTTTTATTGTACAGAACAAACTCGCTTTGTTCATGTTCTGAATCTGAACCTATACTGGAAATCATGAAATGCGATAAAATGAAATGATCAAATTTATAATTAAACGAAATATTATATATATAATTTTTAATAATTTCTTCTTCGCCCATTTGCAATCTTCTAACCGTGGTAAAAATAAAAGCCTTTAATAAGTCTGCAAGGGTTTGCAAGGTCTGAATCGACCGAACTTCAAGAGAAAACTGCTAAATTTCAGAATTTTCAGACCATTCAAACCCTTACAGGCTTATCACAGACTTTTATTTATAGCAGAGAATTAAGCAATTTTATATTTTTTATTAATCAGTCATTATTTACTAAGAATTACTCAACTACTTTTAATTTGTAATTGTAATTTTTTGATTAAAAATATTACATAATGAAATGAGAAATTAAACGACGACCGATATAAATAAAAACAGAAAAAAAAAATTTTATAACATATTGAATAAAACTTTAAAATTTCATTGCCAACTTCAGAGAGGGCTTTACTTTTCAAGAATGGAAATTAAATAGTTATTTTATGCACAGGTTTTCATTGTGAAGTAGCACCAGAAGGGTTTAAAGGAACTAAGTTTATATATTTTATAAATTAGTGAGATTAAAAATTAATATAATTTGTGTAACATAGAAAGGAGAAATTTTTAATCCAAGTTATATTGTTAATCGTAGTATGTGATTCATCGATTTACTCCTTGATAAAGAAATATATTGCGTTACACGAATATAAATATTTTAAATCGCATATGTTTATTCTAAAACTGCAATGACTCAATGGAGTTAGTGGATTTCATAAAAAAACTACACAAGTTATATGAATACAGATATAAAACTAATAATAATATTAATACGAAATTAATGAGTTTCTTTATTATACTTCAACATTTTATGAATAACACTTAATTTTACTAACGGACCTAAATTTGGCATTATATATTGACACTCAAATGAAACATACGTGACAATTGTTAGTATAAAAAGGAATAACTGTAGCTTAAGCTCAGGCAATATCTTTAAAGAAAATAGAGCCAAAACTAAATATCACAAAATGGGTAAGTTTCGTTTCTTTTCTATTTCCATTTATTTGAATTTACACTTTTTTTTTTATGAGTTTATTTCTTCAACAAATTATAACTGTTTAATTAATTCTGAATGATGACAAGTGCTATTCCGCGAATGCTTGCTGTGGCAAATACAAACAAAAATTAGCCATTTTTATCCCTAAAATTGGGAAACAGAAAATGCCTAATGACAGCCCCGTGATTCTCATATCTTTTTGTTTTACGTTACAGTTTAGAAATTATGAACTTATTTATAGATTTTCGGTAGCATTTTGAGTGTGATTTCGTGCTTTCTGTGCATGATGTACGCTGTTGATATAGAAACATGCTTTTTATACAGTTGTAAACAGAATGTCATGCTTTGAAAAGCATGTTTTCTTGCCATAAATCAAGGCATCTATGCTTTTCTGGTACACGGAGAGAAAAAAATATCAATTTTTAATGAAAAGTTTACTACTTTGGCATTATACTTACAGAACACCATTATATGGAAAAGTAGTTGATTAAAATTTGTTAACTTAAATTATTAAAAATAGTAATTCTATGCAGTTTCATATAATTTAACAATCTGTTTATTAAATTTTAGTAAACTGTTCAATAATTGGTTTATGAACAACATAGGCGATGGGTTAGCGACACTGATGAGTAGCGACATCCAACGGAAAAAACATAAAATAAAATGTTTGCCAAAAATTAGAATTCAATTTGTTAAAATGTGTAATCCCTGGTTTCTTAATTTTTAATATTCGTTTCTCTCCGTGTATGGGCACTTTCTTGCAATTATTTAAAATGATACATACTGCTACTATTCTACGCGTATATAGCATGATTTCACGCAAGTAAGGCTATAATTCTTTGCTACCATATGGAAAGAAGATAGCTTGCTTTAAAAGTAAGGTTTCTCTTGCTATCAGGATTAGAATTTTTTCTCTGTGCGTGTAGAGAAAAAGTCTGAAATATGGGAAAAGTGGATAAGGAGAGTGTATGCTTGAAAAATATAAAAATTACTAGCTTAAACATAGTAGAACATAGTACTTTAAATATAGTAGAACATATCAGTTGGTTTACAATTAAAACGATCGATTGATGTCATCGACAACGTAAGAATAAAAAAATATCAGAAAATGTAGATAAAAGGACGGCGACGAAAACGAGAGTTCTGTTAAATATAAAATCAGGTCCTATAAATATATATAGAGAATGAAATGACACTTGTAATGTTAAATTAAAATTTTATGTTTCAGGTGTTATCAATTATTTCTTATTCATTTCATGCATCCTTGGAACATTTCCCAATAGCCATGCACGTAGTGAGTGTTTTGATCAGAATATAGAGGAAGCTTTCTGTGATCATTTAAAGTTACTTAATGTACCACAGAATATAAGTGTAAAAGCAGAGGTATGATAGTAGTAAAATAATTATCTGAATTTTTTATAAAGATTTATGAGTTGAACGGCATGGCAAATTGTGACATTTGTTCTAGGACTTTCTAAAGAAAGTATTTTTTTTTTCAATAAATAATACTTATTTTGAGATTACTTAGGAAAAATTATTCTCGTAGAAAAGAGTTCAAAAAATGTAAAAACAAAAATATTCCCTTGCACATACATAAGTAATATAGAAGGAATATGCACTTGAGCTTCATATATACACCAATCGATTTCACATTTAAAAACAGTAAATTTTTACTTTCAACTATTGCCCATTAATGTCTCATTATTAGATTTATAATTAATTGATAGATCAATTTCAGCTGAATAAATTTCTAACTAAGACTAATTTCAAATGCAGTCGGAGAGGAAACAATATAATAAAGTATAGATTTACATAAGAATAATATGAATTACGTACGACTTGCCTTGCATTATTTGTTTTCAATTTGACAAAATATTATTATTTTATAAGTAAATACGTATACTACTTGATTGTGTAACTAATAATTTACTTTACTTTGCTTGTAGTTAATAGATTTGTCCTATAATTTGATAAAAACCATAACAAAAACGACTTTCAAGAGATACACCTATTTGAAGCATTTAGATCTGCGTTACAATCAAATTACTGACATAGAAGAAGGCAGTTTTGAATATTTGGATAAACTTAAACAATTGTTTTTGGGATTTAACTCACTTAAAGAATTCGACCAACGTATCCCTAATTTAGTAGAGCTCAAACTCTCTCAAAATCCTTTAAAACATTTCTATATCCGAGATTCACAAATGAAAATCCTATCAATTGATAATACAGAAATTGAAAAATTTCCTCATTTTAAAGAACCAGAAAAAATGGAGTTTTTATATATTTATGAAACAAAAATAAGTAAAATATCAATGGAAGACATCGCTCAACTATGTGGCTTGTACTATTTAAAAATTAATGAAGAAATGCTCAATACGTGTGAACGTGCACATTATTCTAAATGGATTACTAAAATGCGTATTATGCCAAAAGAAAAACAAGAAGAAATGTTTATTAAGCCAATTGTAGCCATACAATATTCCGAAAACTATTGTACTGAAGACGAATTAAAATTGTTGCAAAAGGCTACCACATTACGGAATAAGTGTTTTCAGCGACGTAATGCTAACATAAACTGTTCTTATTCTTCGAAGTCTGGACAACTGATCGCCAATTGCACGAACCGTGCCTACCCTATAGTTCCTCAAAACTTAAAATCCAATATCACGGTAATAAGATTATTGTCTTCTCACTGGCATGGAAAAAGTTGTCATTGTATGTAACTAGAATTGATTAGTACCCTTGTTAAAAAATTCATTAGAATCTTATTAACTAATGAACGAATTGAATTGAATCGTAATTTGGTCCATGCTATTTGAAAATTAAATCTTGTTGACAATTGAACCTTCAACATATCTTATACATTAATAAGATTGTGCATGTAAAGTACAAACATTTCAAAAGGATTTAATTGGTTAATTAACGAACAAATTTTCGTACACTCTTAAAAAAATCATTTCAAATTCAGAGGAATCGTTTCAAAATAAAATGATATTCTGGTAAAAATAACGAGAAGAGGATTTCGTGTGAAAATAAGAGAAATTTCTTGTTACGACTGTATATTTACGCATCCTCTGAAAATTAGAGGAATATCATTTGTAGTTCACATGAATTCCGTGTAAAATAAAAGTAAGTTGTTTCTCTTCCTTAAATTTTGTTATTAAAGAATGTGACAGGTGACAACCCCTTGTGGAAATGAATCTCTGCAAACGTCTACAAAAGTCGGCGTTCCCAATTTTAATAGATTTTCAGATTTTTACAGAGCTCTTTGTGTTTGAAAAGCTCCGCAAAAGTCTGAAAAACTGTCAAAATTGGGAATGCCGACTTTTGCAGACATTTGCAGAGAAACTATTTCCACTAGGGACGTAACCTATAAATATCCGATATCGCACGTACGATCAGTGTGGAGAATTCTAAGTCCGGGGCTAGCACTTGAAGTTAGTAACGAAGCGTTCAACAGTGTTCAACAAAACTGCGTAAGTTGTCTGTCGCACAATATTCGGAGTCCGAATGACAGAGATAACAACAACTAGAATTCTCCGCACTGCGTACGATTTCCATGTCTTATTCTTAAATCAAGAGGACTTCTTGTAAATTTGAAACGATATGTTGTAGAGTATAGGCTCCTTGCGCAAACGATGAAGCTCGACGCTAGCGCTCAGGGTGGCGCGTTTTATAAGTACCGGCAGGATAAATTTGAAATTTTTGATTCTTGGTATGTGCGACTGTTTGAACTTAAAAATTAATTATTAAATAAAAATATAAATTTAAAGAAGTCGCAATAAAAA
>JABFPN010007519.1:0-10216 GCA_022817305.1 Leptoteleia sp. ZL-2020
CCCGATGGATAGCCGATGAGACGGCCCATGCACATTTGGTGTTTCATGCCGATCGACGGCACCAAGCTTGGGCCATGCTTGGCCCGATCGTTTTTTTCTACATGGGTGTGCACTTATAAGGTTAGTTGCAATTGTAACCTGCGTCATCATTGTTCGGCTAGTTTCGTTGTTTGTTTGTATTTTTTCCCCAACAAAGTTAACCTTATCATTAAAATAGAGTTAGGGTCTTGGGCAGGAATTGGGTAATTCCAGATTTTACTTGGAATATAAAATAGTAATGTGTATAAAATAGTAATTAAAGTCAAACAATAATAAAAAAATTTGTTTACATCCAAAGGACATAGAATGGGATGTAAGTGCAAAACAAAAACAAAGTTTGTTTACGTTTAGTAGTTGGAAAATCGATTGTTTTCGTATCCGGCTGCCTAGATAATTATAGGATCGAACATAATCTCCCAAGTGGCGTCTAATAATCTTTAAAAGAAGATAAATTCATTTGAGGAAATTAGAAAGGAAACTGAGAGGGATTGTAAATTTATCTGGCAAATTAGCTGGCATGCATCCCTATGTCTGCAATATATCTAAACTTTAAACTCGAATAAATTAGATTATTTTATACGTTGAATATTGATGATGAAAATAGTCTGGCTGAAAATTCAAAGGAAATACATAGAGAACCAAATCAAAAGGCCATAGCGTAAACGCTTCTGGTACTATGCTATCTAGTTGGGCAGTGGAAATGTAAAAGATTTTAGAGTTGAAGAAAAATGACGTATCCTTGGATAGTGATATCCGGTATCCGTTTTATGTCCTGGCAGTGTGCCATTCCAAAGTCGAGGATCGTTTGAAAAATGTCTCTTCGCCTCCTTCAATCTCGATCAATCATTTTAATTTTCAAAGGTGATTCCACGGTGGATATGAAGCGATGCTTGATTTCAGGCGGAGGGTGGTGCCACTCGAGTTTAAAGTTGCGCAGCAGCTGAAAAGTTAACCATCAAGTTTTAGCAATCGGCGAGATGAGGATGATAAGAATGTGGTCCGCGACTTGTGGTCATCATTGTAGATGACATATTAAGCAAAGATAAACAAAGGAAATTTGGCATGTGTGACCCACTGAGATGATGCTTGGATCCAATGAAACAGTTCCCTAGGATCGTACGACATCCATAAAGTTGGCAGTGCAAAGTCGGCAGAATCGCTTCTAACCTGCGGCAAAATTTACTACTTTTCAACTGCTAATTTCGCGTTGAATAGAAAAATTTGGTGCTCCAGTAAAAAGTAAGGAAAAGAAGAAATTCTTTTAGCTTGATATCATCAATCCAACAGTGTCAACGCAATTTGGACCACAGTGCATTTTTAGTGCTATATCATTTTTTAAGGACAACTAGAGCTGGTTTCAAGTGAATCTGATGGTATTCATTTATTTCCTTTGAAATAATATTTCAAGTGGCCAAAGGCACTAAATATTATGGTCCAAGTTGGAAGCGATTCCGTTGATTTTGCACTGTCAACTTGACGGACGTGAACCGCGCACCATGAAAGGGAAAGGTTCGATTGGAGTTGGATACCGGATGGATTAAAAGGAGATGTCTAACGAGTGCCATCGCACCTTCATGGTGAGAGTCTCCATCTCGAGTTCAGCGAATCGTCTGCCAATGCAGGTGCGAGGACCGAATCCGAACGGCATGTAAGCGAACGGGTGCGCCTCCTTAGCCAGCGGCGCTTCCGTGTTGTCCCTTATCCACCTTTCTGGCACAAACTCGCTCGGCTGCGGATAATTCTTCGGGTCCCTCGAGATCACCGAATGGCATGCTATTACGTCAGTCTGCAAATCGCCAAGTTTATGCTTTACGGTTGTTAGCCTTATCTCAAAAGGACGCGGGGGCCGGGGAAAGGGACGCTCCGAGCCCAGATGGTGGCCTCGGGCTTTGGATAAAAAGCGACCCGCCGCTATACGTGGTCCGCGTTGGCTCTTAAGAATTTGGATCTCGGAGGGAGAGAGGAGGAAAGGGGACGGCTCTGTGGGGTATTATTTGAATTTAGGCTGTTTTACTTGAGGCTATCGGAAGAGTGATATCGTTTTAAATTGTAATATTTTCATGTAATTTTCACATTTAATGTGAACAACTCTTTTGATGCACTGAGAAAAATATGACAGGAAACATTACTGTCTTTAACTGTGTTTCAGATGTGCCTCGGTCTTTCAATAACAATCATTGTCTTATCTATGAATATATAACATTTGTAGCTAGTGTTTTTGCTTTTACAAAAAATAGCAACTTTTGTCCAAAAGACTGACATTCATCTGGAACAAAGTTAAAAACAGTCATTTTTTTCTGTCACTTTTTCCTCAGTGTACCCAGTGCAGTGACGTATTTAAGATTTTATATTGATTAAAAGTTTTTCTCAGTTTCATTGTAATTTCAAACACACATCTATTTTAAAATGCCTCTGCGTGTTGAGAAAGTTAAACTAAAGGTTTAACAATAATAATGGAGAAAAATGTGTTCTTACGCCTTCAGGAATTTGGTATCCTCCTAAAACTATGTTATTGACCATTGTTCTCAGAACTCCAATAGCAATTGGATGTAATCTTAGTGTCTCCTTGACGCATGCTTTCAAATAAGGTATTTCTCGCAAAACATTGTAAGTCACGGGCGAGTCTTTTTTCGGTAAAACACTGTCAATTTCTTTAGTCAATTTTTCCTGTACTCGATTATTTACTGAAATATTGTAAAGCAGCATTCCTGTTGTGTTGCTGGTCTGAAAGCATAAAATTCATTTGAATATTACAAATCAGTGATATTTGCAGAAAGAAATGAAGCATTCTCAATGTATACATTGGAAATTAATGTCGATTATAAGTATGAAATGAATTGAATAAATCCAAAAAATGTGTATTCAACAAGAGTGGAGAAGTAAATTGGTTTATTGTGTTTTTATTTTCTTCATTTTTTAATGACTTTTTATTAATATCTTGAAGAATGATGAACAACAGTAAGTCAGGTATGGGAATTGTGAAATTTTAATTAAATTTTTTAAATAGCAGTTTCTCCAATAAGGAGGAGGCCTGACATGCTTATTATTGATGAAATTAATAAATCTTGAAAATTCCAATGAAATCAATTGGATTTATTGTACAAAATTATACAATAGCAAGGGAAATCATTGATTATTACTATGAACAATTTTAAATATATAAAAATCTGCATTAATTAAAACAAAATGAAATTATCTGAATTAATACATTTTAGAATAAACAACTTTGCTTTCAATAAACATTATTTTTCATTTCTTTTACTGAATGGTTCAATATTTATCTTGAAGTAAACGTTTAATGATGATAAATTACAAAAAAAAAAAAAGGAAAAAAATATTTCTTATTTATACAATAGAAAAAATGTTTACTTTGAAATCAAGTATGAATTTATCCTCAAATTTCAAGAGATTTGTTCATTTCTAATATTTTAATGTTTACATTTTTTTAATTTGAGTGAATAACAGTTTTAGTTTTAGTTTCCATTTTAATGAACTTTAGATTAACAAGGGTAATAAAACTTGTGATGTGTTTTCAATTGATGCATTTGTAATCGCAGTGGAGAGTATATGCGCCGCCAAAGTATCTCGGTAGTGCGCCTGTGTTTGGAACATCAGCTGTTTGCCTGTTCATCATATTATAGGCTCAATGGCACGTGTTTCGCTACAAATGAAAAGCAATCAGATCCGGCGTGACGATTGGCCGATGCCAAACACGCTCTACTTTGATTGGCGTATACCGTTGTATTGCAGTGGGCGGGCAACCTTACCTACGCCAGTCATGTATCGTACGTTTCGACTCATCCCCGACACAATTTCTATTTACCTTCTGCGGTTGTCGGGTCAACTTTTAGGTTATTTTGCTGGATCGAAATGTTTTGTGAGATAAAATAATTGTTTCTTTTCTTTTTTTTTCTTTTTTTAACGTTGAACATGTTTTTCATAATAATATCAATGAGATAGCCTCGGTTTAAGTGAACCAAATTATGGAAGGTGAATTGTTTTTCTTGTTGATATTAATTTACAAATAATCAAAGAGAAGTATTACACATATTTTGCATTTTTAATTTAATCATTATATCCTTATTGTAAGTACCGCATGGATTTTTTATCACTCTTGTTGCGGCTATTATTATTGACATGAAATTTGCTTAGATATTTGATTCATACATTAATATTATTAATTGTTATTGGCTTGGCAAACACATTGAAACATACAAAAACATAAAAACAGTAAATGAATTGTTACATTCAACTTTTTACATTTACACATGTTATTATATCAATTGCAATGGTTCATTTTGAATAAGTTGTATGTCATTAGTATATTCATATATTCTAACTCTAAGAGGTTTGAGAAAGAAAGTTATTAATGATGTTATTTTTTAATAAAGTATTCCTATTTAATAATATTTATCTTTTGTAATTAATTCTGATTTGTTATTTCACTTTCAACAATAAAAAAAAACAGGTACACTAGTTTTCAAATGCATTCCGTATAATTGCAAGTAATGTTATAATAATAATAATAATAATAATAATAATTTGCAGTATACTTTTTTATCAGGCTTTAAATAGTGCTATATTGTGAAAAATTCAGTGGTTTTTTCATTTGTTATGAATGTGTTTTATGTTAAACAGATATATTGTTACATTTGTATAAATGACTTTAAGAATGTTTAATACAACTGATGAATATAACTTGATTAAAATGAACTATATAAGATAATAATATTTATAAAATAAATGTTGAATGTTTCCTATTATTGGAATTTAAATGTTGTAACATAAAATTAGAATTAAATGAAGATGAAAATGAAAATGAAATTAAAGTTGAATGTAATTTTCTAGTTGAAAAACGTTTGCTTATAAGATGTACAATCTCATGAATATTATTACATTAAATTTAATCTACTTGAGGTATTAGTTTATTGGGTACATTTATTGGAGAATAAAGATTAGGAATATGTAGCAAGATGCATAAAAAATCCAACAATGAAAGAGGCAGAAAAAAGAAATTGAAATATTTGTTCCGTTTTAGAATGAAAATTTCTCACAATGATGGATTAAGTTAGAGAGAGAGAGAGACTGTTGTTAGAATTGTATTGTAAATATGTATAAACATGATTAATGCTGCAAGTGTTTTCCTCTACAGAAGAAAGGATTGGCAAAGTTGTGAAAAAGAAGCACACAAGGAACGGTGGTAATGTGCACTGCAAGACTTGTGGCAAATTTTTCCTGCGCAAGGACAGTTTAACGAGGCATTATAGGTTGCACGCAGGTATAAAGCCCTACAAATGCGACATTTGCAACAAGTCTTTCTCCACGAGGTACGGCTTGAACGTCCACCTTAAAATCCACACCGAGGAGCGACCCTGCGGCTGCGAATATTGCGACAAGTCTTTTCGAACCAAGGGCGACCTTCGGCGACACATAATGACGCACCAAAATAAGAAATCGTTCGAGTGCGCCCATTGCGGCAGGCGTTTCCTCCAGAAATCCCACTTGAGGTCTCACACGAGGATACACACGGGGGAGAGGCCGTTTGTTTGTCAAATTTGTAAGAAAACATTTGCCCAACAGTCGAGCTTGGACAGTCATTCTCGGAGTCACACTGGCGAGAAACCGTACAAGTGCAAAATTTGTCCGAAAAGGTTTTCGCAAAATTCCGCTTTGCGATACCACATTTACAAGCACACGGGAGAGAGGAGGTACCATTGCGAATACTGCGGCAAGTCATTTATCACTGGATCTCATTACAACGGTCACGTGGCGATTCACGATAAAAAGTATAAATGTGTCATCTGCACGTATTGTGGATGCTTCTTTTCAGACAAGATGGCGTCTATGCATCACATCAGGAGGACCAGGGACTTTAAGTGTCTGAATTGTTCGGCTTCATTTACCAAAAAATGCATATTGATAGAGCACATCAAGAGTTATTACGCTTCGTCCGCGTAAAATAATACAAGTCTGATTCAGAAATATTGTTATATGTTGTCGGAGATTGTTTTCAAAGAAGACATGCGTTATGATGTAACATTTTATCTTTTATAATGACGGATGATCGATCAACAATAGTTGTTGTTGTTGTAGTTGTAGTTGTAGTTGTAGTTGTAGTTGTAGTACTAGTAGTAGTATAAATCTAACTACCAAAGTGTGTATATACCGAACGGCATGTTTGATTTCGATTTATAAGCGGTGTAATATAAGAGATTAATGTGCAGTGAGATTAATATAGAGATACGGGTTATAATTAAAAGTAATTTAATGTAAATAATGTATTATACGTCTTGCTGAGAATGCGGGGAGAGAAGCGGTGTATTAATAAATATTACTTGGACGTTGACATGTACAGATGCTTTTTTTTTTTTTTTTTTGATTAACTTGTTTATTAATGTCAGATGTAAGAAATCCTTATCACATCTTTTCTCTCCGTATGATTAGTTGCAATGTTCCGAGAATGAAATGAAAATGCAATATTTGTGTTTTCGTGTTGAAAGTTGCGACAAACCTTTGTGATGTGAAATAATAATAATAATAATAATTGTTCAATATTTTTGTTATCTTTTTGAAACAGAGTATATTAGTCGTAATAAATCCATGATTAGTCAAATGCAAGAAATGCATAATGTCGATGCTATTTATACCTTCTCAGATGTTACTGGATACTTTCCTCTTGTTATAGGTTTTCATTTTATACTAAATTGACAATTAATTATTTACATTTAATGTTATCATTTATATATATATATATATATATATATATATATATATATATAAATTATAAATTAAAATTATGTAAATAAATTAAAATTTCTAATAAAATGTTTTGTAAACATTGTTTACATTGTAACCTACAACACTAATATGGATGGAATGTGAATCATCCTATAAAGTGGACAATGAAGAAAAATCATATTTATCGTTGCGTGGAGATTTTATTATTTGATATTAAAGTGATGTGAAAAATGATAACGGTGCCATTAAATGCTTACGTGAAACTTTTCATGAAAAGTTTTTTTTTTTTTATGAAAATTGCACAAATTTGTGTTATAAGAGAAGTGCCAAAAGGATATGTTGTTTTGTATAATGCACGATTTTCAATGACATTTTGAAGAGCATTTATTTCCCTCTATCCATTGGAAAGCTCAATCAAATAGAATATAAATTAGACAATTTGTCTAATTGTAAATAAACTGACGAAATATTTCACACATGCTTTTAATCGTTGAAAAGGATGCTGCAAGTATTGGAGGATAATTTGGAATAAATATGAGCGGCAATTAAAAATGAGGAAAATGTAGAATTTTGTTTGTTAAACCGACGGGACTCGAGTGTGTATTCGAAACGAAAAGATGGCATTTAGAAGGGGGGGGGGGGAGTTTAGTGAGAAAGTCGACCGGTCCGTTTATTGATAGGGTGTAAAAATGTGTGGAATGTGTTATACCGTGTCGATGCCGGCAATTAACATGTCCATCGCCATGCCGAGGGCCGTCTGCTCGTCAATGTCCAGCAGCCTCTGCAGCATGCTGCGGTTGTGCGTATCCGTGGCGGGCGATTGTTTCATTCGTTGCCTGACCTCGGCGATCCGCTCCAAAGTGACCCTGTGAACATTTCAACGGCCGTTGAGGCGCAACGCCGCGTATCGTCGGCGGCCGGAAATGCCGTCGGCGCCAATTGCTGCAATTGCGCGCCCTCGAAAAGTCCAGTCGCCGCGGCGCGCACTTTGGCTTATTTTATTATATACCAACGGTGTATCGAAATGATTACAACGGCCGTTGGTTTCAACGATCGATGACCGATTTGCGAGGCATATTTAGCCGACAATTAGCTCGTTAGCCAGTTAGCCAGTGGCCCCGATCAATTTCAAATGTCCACACAATAGTGGTGGTGATGGTGGATTTTATAATGGAACTAAATAACGAGAGAGAGGGAGAGAGAGAGAGAGAGAGAGAGAGAGACGCTTTTTAACATTGAGTTTGAATTAAACCAAGTAAACGAGCAGCAACGCTTGTAAACGTTTCTAAGGTCCAATCACGGAAAAGAATAACGAAACAATATTGTTTGTTTCCCTGTTGAATTTCAAAAGCCTTTCGTTTTTCCAGTTGCACGATTTTTTAACCGCTGTTCATTCACTTGGCTTTTTAACGGCTTTATTAGTCTACTAAGAGTGATGGTTTAAATTGAAATAAAATAGTACGAGGTGATCTTGCCTGTTTATCGTATCCAGTGCTTTGAACAGTCTTTTGACATTTTTCGTGTCGTAATACTTCCAGAGGGACGGTACCAATTCCAGCCGGTAGAACATTTCAAACATCTCGTGGACGGAATCAATCATTTGTTGCGGATCGGAATTTTTGTCCAAATTCGGCGCCAAACAGCCTAGTCTGGTTTCCAACGCAATCGCGCATATGGCTGTGAAATGAACCATCATTTGTTATTATGGGATTGGCAACAGTGAGACCTTTTCCAAACACAAAACTTGACAAAATTTGCTCTTGTTTTGTATTTACGTCCATTTGGTGACTATCCAAATGTAAACAAACAACTGTCGTTTTCGACCTTTACATTGTTTGTTTGACATTTTTCATGTTACACTGAGAAAAATAAAATAATAAGAGCTACTATACTTTCTGGCATTCTCAGACTCTATACTCCAATGTTAAGAACTTTGCCAGACGCAGTCTGGTAAACGGTGTCAGTTTTTCAAGTACCAATTATCAGAACTGTGGTACTTGTTGTCACATTGTCGAGCATATTTTTATACAGGAACACATAGAGTCCAGGATTACTATATTATTTTTCTTCGTGTATAAATGTTGCCTTTGTCGGTTGCGATAATGTAACGATTCCCCCCTCCCCTCGTCGGGTAATTATGAACGCAGTCAAGCTTGGTAAACTCACACTCCAAAGCCCACTTATTCATCTCGTTGTTGAACGTGTCCGGAAGTTGCAAAGTTTTTGGATCTCGCAAACTGCGGATGCGGGATAACATTTCGGAAGCCACTTGGTCGATTATCTCGACGTGCGGTTTGATCGTCCGCGGCTGCATCATCGGTTGGTTGACTTTTGTCCGGAATTTGTGCCAGCTCTCCCCGTTGCTATGAAAAAAGAGTTAATAATAAAAAAGGAAGAAAGAAGACAAAACGAGGCGATTAAACGAAAAGATTTGCCCCAAAATGTCCGCGATCCTTTTGTTCTCTTTTTTACCTGACGGTCAAGCCGGGGATGCCGTTGTTCCAGTTTGTTTTTTCCCGGTAATATTTCAGGGACAAGATGGCCTCCCTCTTGGGCCAAACACTTTCCAGTCGGTACATTTTTTCGCAGAGTTCAGGATCGAAAAGGAACACCGTGGAACGGCGCCCAAGCAATTTTTCTAGCCTCACTATTGAGCCGTATCTGTCGCGAAAGTTGCGTATTTGGTCGTACGTTGACTTGTTGTAAAATTCACCTGAAATTAATTACATGAAATGGGATGTAAATAGAGGCAATTCGAATCTTTACATTTTCAAAAATAATCCCTTTGAAATAAAGAAACTTTGCAGCGTTACTCTGCCGTTAAGAGAAACTGACCAAGAAATATATTTGATTGATGAATAATTTTTATCCAAATTCTTCTTTGGAATGTCATAAAATCGGCACTATGTTTGTGGGCGTATGAAGAGGAGGGAATTGTGGGATGGTTGTTTTATCTTTGCCGTTAATCTTTTTCTTTTGCCTCACCTATGTAAGGTAGAAATCGAAAAGTGTTTCCCAGGATGGGCACTGGATTCGGTCCCGGTATCTCTTTGAAAGTCTTGGCTTCCTCGTAATGGACGTCCACGTCACTTGTATAGTTCTCCTGGGCATCCGAGACTGTGATGGTACTTTGGCACCGTTTTACCACCTCGCACACTGCGGCCCATTTATTCGTCGCGTTGTTTACTATTGGTTTTATGCGAATCATCTTTTTCTTCCTTCCTTCCTTCCTTCCTTCCTTCCTTCGGTCGCAATAAATGTTGGCATAAACAAAAGAAATGTCGTAAATTGTAAACAGGATGAGGAATTTGTTTTTTAATTGCAACAACTTGTTTAAAGCAAGATTTGATTTTGAAATTTGTCAATACTTTAAGACACAATTTTGGCCACGTTATTTAATAGGCGTGGCCTGTAGCATAGCATTTACGCGAAAGAATGA
>JABFPN010007520.1:0-10214 GCA_022817305.1 Leptoteleia sp. ZL-2020
ATTAAATTATATTCTCCCATATCTGAAAAATGGTCTGAATCTTTTGTCAAGAATTAAATCAACATTTTTAAAATAATATTTACAAAAACACTAACTCCGTGGCAGCAGGCTTACAGCATCACCTTAAGATGATGATGCAAATTTGCTGCCACGGAGTTAGTGTTATGAACTGGTTTTAAATTATGTTTATACAGGCATTAATATTCTCCCGGTGCTAGATAATGGCTGTCTGGTCATTATTTTACAAAATAATTATTAATACTATTTTAAATTAAAAAGACACTAACTCCGTGACAGCAGACAGTGAACATCACCTTAACGCGATGTCGTAAGCGTTAATTACCAGATTAGGGTGTTCTTTGTTTTTATTAAATAATATGAGAATTAATTAATTAATATACTTAGATTCAGCATATTTTCTCAATTTAGGAGATTATTTAACATTGAAATAACTAAAAATTTGCTTAAAGCTGATTTAAAAATTCCGATTTTGTAATTGAATTAAATTTTCCTATGCCTAAAATATGTGCTAAATCTAATTACACTAAGAATTAAAAGAAGACTAACTTCATGGCAGGAGACTTATTGCATCACCTTAAGGTGAAATCGCAGTACTGTAGTCACTGATTAAGGGTGCTTTAATTTATTGTTTAATTGATAATAAAAAATCAACTGTTTTCGTTTTTTCAATTTATTGATTTTAACAAAAATGAAACTGTTTAGTACAATCGTTGAGGAGGTCCCATGGTAGATTTGATGTGTAGGGAACGAACATTTTGCCAATGCTTTTTCAGAAGTGAGACCAAAAAGTTGATAGACAAATGAACATTTTGTACAAGTTCATCAGGGTTCATGTTAACATGTCCAACTGCTACCGACAAGCACAACACCTATAACAACATACATAAAACTATTAATTTATTTGTAATTATTAATGATGTTAATATGAATGTTAATGTCAATATTTTGTAAAAGCTGGGTATTAAGGAAACCAAGCGTACGCATACATCAACATATTTTGTTACTTTACCTTCTTCATCTGGAATTTGATTGTAGCTTTCACTTCATCAATTTTGCCTAACATAGATTCTTGGTGAGACAAAAGACCAGGGAATTTACCAGCTTTGTTCAAACCTGGGCCCAAGAGACGTGGGATTTGCTTGATAAGGGATTCGCTAGCCAAGAAAGCGTCATATTTTTTGGCTAAAAATAATAAAATTATTGTTTAAAAATGTATAATAATAGTATAGTACTTAACGAGGAAAAAAGTGGTTTTAAGTTGGTAACTCAAGACAAACATGAAGGACTACCAACCAAAAACGAATTTTTTTTCAAGTTAACTATGATATTTTATTAATCGTGAAAGTAGAAAGTAGCCTGCATGGTTACCAATAATTTTATTTTTAAGTTGAATGAAAGTTTGTTACATCACAGATTGAGATTCCAAACCACAGAGATTTAAATCACACCTTAAATGACGTTTTTAATTTTCTTCCAGTTAACGGCCTTTATTACAATTAAATTGTAATAAAGGTGCTTTTTGGAAGGATTAAATTTGTTCTACGTCATTACAACAATTATAATTCTTCAACAAATATATTTAGTTTACCTGAGATCCTTACCTAATTTTTTGACAAGCTTTTTCTGTTTGTTTAATTTCTTTAAAGCTTCAGCATCCATATAGGGGATGTTATTAGCTTTAGCTTCATCACAATGTTGTTGATCTCCCAAAATACAAACTTGCATTTTTGGTCGTGGGATATACTTCAATCTAAAATTGGAATAAAAAACTTTAATGTGTTTTTGAATACCACTTTTTCAGATATCGATTAATTGTCTTATCATTTTTCAAACACCTTCATCAAGTGTATATAATGCACAGTGATTAAATACAGTAAACTATAAGTATATAATATTGTTTTGATTTTGGTAATGATCACATTAAAGGTCAAAACATAAATCGAAAACTAAATTAATTTATTTTTTGTAACACATGCACGGAAACTGCCCTGTTTCTGTCCTGTGTAGAAGATAGAAATCAGCTGATTATAGACAAGAACAGACACTTGCTGGTTACCAAGGAGATGATGATAGAAACTAGTCATTTTCCACCCTATGGGGGATAATAGCAAGTTTCCATCCGCGTCTCCTTGGAAATGGCTGGTTTCCAAACAGAACGGAAACAATGTTACAAAAAATAGTATATACACCAGGGACGGAGCAATGATTAGAGACTCATGTGAAATTTGCTACCTTTGTCGCTCCAACTTTGGTACACAATATACTATTATTTATTGCCAAAAATAGGCTCCTTAATTTACAACAATCAATGAAAATTCTCTTGTTTAAACAATCAATCAAGAGAAATTTCATCAATATTCAGTGGTTTTAATTTAACTCACCAGCAGGATCAATACCATAGATCCTGTATTACATTAGATTAAAACACTTTTATTGTTAACCATTCAATATAATACCTCCCCAATTTATTTAAGACCCTGGGTGCAGGTCCGCCAGGATAACCCAGCTCCCTGATCAAACGAGGATACTTTTCATATATAACTTTAATTTTGTACTTATGAAAGAAGCAAAATATAAAATATTTAATTCTAAGAAAAGACTCCTCAAACATGTCAGGTAAACACGTACTTTACGGTGCCTGAGAAACGCTTATCCTTCTGTGGATCATAATTTTTCAAACCAATCTGAATCTCCACTGTTTCCACAAAATTCCTCTTTTTTTCTTGCGAGTTTTTAAGAACTGTGTTAACGCATTCGTAAAGAGTTTCACGAGATACTTTCGACCTGTAAATAAAATGTATAATAAATTACACGTTTAATACGAATTTAATTATTAATTTATTAAGGCTAAACTGCAGTTGTCTACCTGCAATTGAATTTGGCCTGCAAAATGTTGGCAGTTGGGGGAATAGTTTAATACCATTAGAAGAAAAATAAAAATGGAAAAATCTCAAAATATTTTATAGAAATTAATAAATATAAAAAGGAAAGTTCATACATAATAATATTCAGTTATTTTTGTTAGCTTTTATATTTAAGTCCTCATATTCTTTAGCAGCTGTTGCTATTCTAACCTCAAAATGATGTTATACAATGAAACGTCATATCGACGTTTGAAATAAAATTTTTCGTTATTTACGTTAGTAACATATGAGAATAACTAGAAATTGAAAATTTAGGTCATGCACAGTATAAATTGATTTTCATTAGCGAATAGAATTAATTTGTAATATTTCCATCTGCACGCTACCGTTGCATAAAAAATATCATATATTTCGTAAAGTAATGGATTAAAGTTTAAGTAATAATAATTTTATGAATTAAATATGGATAATTGTTTGTATGTAAAATTTAATAATTTACTTACGCCATGGTAAAAGGTAAAAATTATCCCGCGTGCCAATATAAGGTCTAACCCTCAAAAGTAGCTAAACGTAAAAGACATTTTCTATCCCCTGTGTACCAACTGTTAAAGTTTATTTTTCGGCGGCAGAATGTGCCACCTTGCGTCCACAATGTTTCAATAAAAGCGGGAAATTTCAAACGTTGGGGAAATAAATAATTACACTTTCTTCTATATATTAATTTACTATTTACATTTACACGAATTGTGCGTACGATTGCATTTAAATTAATTATTTCCGACTTTCTCAAACCATGCCTCAAAGTTGCCTCGAAATTTAAATCTTTATGTCAAATTAATACTTTGAATAAGTTAACAATAAGAATTGTTTTCAACAAAACGTTATGCATAGTAACTTTTAATTTGTTGTGTTTTAAACAATGCAACATCTTTCGTAACTATATTCCAAAATTATATATACTGTGTTAGTTTTTAAACACGTCTGTTCTCTGCATAGTAATATTTATATGTGCAATAACCAAATAACGAGCATTTTCCATTTTATTGTTATACTTTTCGTTGTGATATTTTTAGTTGTGTTAACAATGAATTTTTCTTAATACGCGAGGAGACCTCACCGGGAATTTTTGTAAGGTGTTTCTACAAAGATTTTCCGCAAGAATTTCATGCTGTAAGTATTTTAAGTTGTGTCTTTAATAAGAATTCGGTGCTGATCTTCTATAATGATGATCCGTAAAAAAAGTTCATCACAAGCATTCTCGCCACTATGGTATTTCCATACATTATCGATGCAACAATTTGCTATTGAAGGTAGTTTGTTTGAAGATATCTCATCTAATGGAAATCAGTTTTTTTTTCTTATTACTTCATGATAAGTGATCATTTTTTGATACATAAAATGTGAGTATTGTCTCGATGTTATTAATCTTTTGTCTTCTTTTTTTATTTTGATAAAAATGTTCAGATAACAACTAATTTGTTCTATCAAATTAAACAATTTGTAATTACATATTGTGCATCCAATTTCTTGATTGAAATGGTGTGTCATTCATTTTGCATTTTCTAAGTCATTTGTTTAAAATAAGAAGGCAATCTTTTAATTTACTTGTGCTTAATAATTTAAAACTACTTATGACGTCATCCATGATATTTCCCTTAACATTAAGAATTTTATTCTTATCAAATTATTAATTGGAAACTTCACACATTATCAAAGCAATCCGATTAAACACTTTTCAGTGTATTTGTATTCATTATATTGAGTTATTAATAATGTTTAAATACACTACTTTTTTGTTAGTTTTGTTAGTCATTAAAATAATCCAATTTAGATTTAATGTTTGATGAGTGTATTGAGAATTTAAATGCACATCTAATTCATTAACCTAACTTGGTGATTCATTTCGGGATCTTTAAATTATTTCATCATTATGCGATATTCAGATAAAACTGAAGTCGTTTCTTCTACCTTTTGTTTTTATATCACAATTTAAGGTAGTTTATTAAATAAGGTGACTACAGTGGCGCCATAAAACTTTATTTAATATAAATTATATTCTTAAAATATTATTCTGCTTCAAATAACATCCCAGGGATATTACTTCAATATCTCAGGAATATTTTTTTATATTTTTGGGATATTTTTAAGATCTTTAAAATATGAATTTAAATCATGCGGGACTGAAACAACTTCTAACAACTAATTCCACATGATTTAAAGTTTTTTCTTCTTCTTTTTCATTAACAACTAATTCGTTTCGGAATTTTTTGGAATAGCTTTTTGCATCCATCTAAAAGAATACTATTATAATGAAATAATCAATTTTAAGAGTGTATGAATGAAGGAAAAACATTCATGTCCATATAAGCTTAATTTTTACTAAGGATAATAATAGAGGGAATAGAAAATAAAGAGGGAGCGGACGGGAAAAATATCGAGAGGAAATTGCCCGAAGGAACGAACATAGGTTCGCAGCAACTAGTTGCATTTTAATGCTGTGGTGGTAGGTACCCGAAAGGAGTGGGTTAAGGGTTGCCCCGCAAGCAGGTGTCGTCCTAAGGAATACACCACTATCGTGAGAGATTTCTCGTTCTCTCGTTTTCGGTCCTAGGACGAGATGCTTGGGCCGGGCTTGGGACAAAAAAGAAACCGTGGGGTGGGAGAGGGGGGCGCCGAGCCACTCGACGAGTGCCCTAAGCCGAGCTTCCATACTCCGCTATTTTCAAGCCGACACTCTTTGTGGGGGTTGTCCCGCAGATATCTTTTCCTTTCAGGAAGCACATGCTCCCTCCCTCTCTCTCTCCTTCCCTCACTAGCTATCTCTCTCTCTCTCTCTCTCTCTCTTACGACCGTTGTTTCGCCGGCTGAAACGCCTTCTTTGTCTCTCCGCTCGGACCCGCTTTAAATTCGTTTCAAATATTATTTTTGCAGTGCTCCGTTGAATTCCGTATTGAAAGTTTCGTGTGTCATTTTCTTCCTTTTCTTTCTTTTTTTGGCCTTTTTTGTTCTTTCGCTTCTGATAGCACTTTTCGATACGCGATATCTTGCGGATGTGCTCTTTTCATTTAATTCAAGCAAATCTAATTAAAAGTGAAAGTTTTCTATTTTTGTTTTACGTGTCGGTACGAAACAAGTTGTTTTGAGGGGGAGGGGAAATTTCGTGAAGGATGGCACATTAGGACGTTTCAAGTTGTTTTATACTTCGTGGATATTGTGTTGTTGAGTTTGTTTTTCCAAGTATTTCGCGAATGAGGAGTACCGATTAGCGGCGTTGATGTGGACTTAAGGAAATTTGTACCGACGGCAATAAATCGGTAATGTAATTATTATGTTTGGATAAAAAGGACAAAATTTTGTATTGCCATCCTCGTTAAAAATATCCATTCATTTTTATTAAATACGATTAGTAAAATCCTACGATTAATCCCTAATAGCGCATAATATTTATATAATATTTTATCATTATTTTTTTTTAAATATAAAAGATTTTTTTAAATATGTGTCGCTATTAGGGAATTGTCAAATAGGAGTGAACAAAATTACCATTCAATTTTTTAATATGGACAATGAACGTATATTAATCATAAATTATAATGACACTTGACGTTGCTAATATATTTTTAGCGTATTATATTTATGAAGTATTAATTGTAATTGATTTTGTACAAAAAAATCGTATCACATATTACCCGACAGAGGACAAAAAAGAAAAAAAAACCGGATATCCGTACTGTTAATTTAAAAGTTAATTTGTCGTTGTAAATGAAATATTATTTTTAAAGCGTTTGCTAAATAATTAAGATTTTAATCTCTGATATCGATACTTAAGCGAAATAAAATAAATTTATGTTTTACTTCATCGCTCATGAATCAAGCATTTATCTAAAAATGTTTATTTATTTCTTTATATGTTGTTTAGTCCAAATCATTATGAGCATTTTATTGTTCTTATGTTCCAATGTCGTTATTGAAAGAAAATTATTTATAAAACGACAAACTTATATATAAAAGATAGCAACATTATAGCACTGTTGGCAATACTGATTTTTAAATTACCATTTAATAAATTTCCTTGTAAATGCTACATTTAATCTTACACTAAGGAAAAAAAATATTAATTTTTAATAAAAAGTTTACTAGTTTGGCATTATACTTGCAGAATATCATTATATGGCATACTAATTGATTAAAATTTGTTAAATTAGTTTATTAAAAATAGTAATTCTATGCAGTTTTATGTAATTTTTCAATCTCTTTATTAAATTTTAGTAAACTGTTTAATAATTGGTTGATTGAACGACACAGGCAACAGGCTAGCAACACTGATGAATAGCGACATCAAACGGACAAAACATAAAATAAAGTGTATGTCAAATAGCAACATTTTTTTTTCCGTGTGAAAACTATAAGGAGGAGAGAAATTTGTCCTTCTCTTTACGTATAGTAAATATCGCCTCAATATTTTGGTCTCTGTTTACAATTGAAATAAACTTGAACAGTTGCATATAAAAGAATAGGACATTTAGGTTTTTCATAAAAAAAAACGTATTTCGCGTGAGAAATTAATACAGTTTGCCAGTCGGTATGTAAGACAAAAAAAAAGTTATGTCAAGATAAGATAAAAAGTAGTTAAAGAAAATGAGCATTTTCTCGAAGCGATAAGCTGTACTTCTTTGAGCGCGATTCACAGACAGAAATTTCTACTTATTCCAACCATAGCCAAACAATATATCTAATTTAAATAATCATTAGAAAAAGGAAAATATTTTTATTATCATTAATAAAAAAGTTACGCAAAATCAAAGATGTTAATGGTAAAAAGTTGATTGCACATTCTGAAAGGTAAATGAACATTATTCGCCAGGAAAAATAATTTATGACTATTCTTACGCCCAGTATGAATATTATACTTTGTTCGGCGAATTCTAAGAATTGAGTATAAATTGTAATAACGATGATAAGGTCGCCGTTACACATAAAGATATACATTTCGTGATATTAAAAAGCGATATTAGAAAACACAATACCGCGATTTTCAAGGGCAAAAAGTGCTGACTTTTGAATGCAAAAAAAAAAAAAAAAAATTTCGTTTCATTGAGCATTAAATTTTAGTTCAACTTTTACAATTGAATTGATAAATAAAAATAAACTTACAGCCGTTCTATTATTATCCTTTATTTGTCAAATATTTATTTCAACGTATGACGGAAGTTTACAAATACTTCCAAAATGAGTGAATAGTTTACTGCTTTCAAATTATTTAGTTATAGTTGAAACTTTAAAAACAGTACTTACAAAAGATACAGGCGTAAATTTTGTATATTGTATTTTGTACATGTAAATAAATAAAGTCAGTGTAAATGAAACAATTACATACAATTGATCAAAATAAAAAAGAAAAAAAACGACAGATAAAAAGAAATAATAACGAAAAGGTAATTGAATTGAATTAAAAACTAATTTTTAAACGGTTGGATTTGCTTATTATTCAACAACAATAACCGGAATTCGACATTGCATTTTTATCAACTAATTATTAACATATTTCATTAATCTCTTTCCACGTTATTACATTATTACTTGCATTAAAATTTTACAACAAGAACATGTTTAAAAAGGGGAAGAAAAAATGGAATAAAATAGTTATTATAACAAAGAAAAATTCTAAAAGAAACTTTAGCTATTTTGATGCCAATACATTAAGTGTTACATAAATACTTTGACACTAAAGTGCAATATTCAAAGTCGTACAACCTAACAGAGCATACATGGACAGAAAAAATTTATTGAATCAAACAAATCTATTTAGTTGTATTGATTAAATCGACCAAATATTTTGTTTAAAAAAATAAAAAACGGTTGAAGGATAAAAAGAAAAGAGTGAAACATTGACTCGAGCAACTATAATGAGCGATATTAAAGAAAAAGAATCGATCCGCCTGTTAAATATTGTTGGACAAGAGGAGGTATTTCAAGATAATCCTATAAATGACACCGTTGAGTTTCTCCCGACTGATTATCCCCGGAGTCTATTATGCTCGTCGCGTACTTTGGTGTTTAATTAATAAAGTGTCGACGAGTGGACTTTTAGGCGTTATCAGTGATAAATCGCGGGCTAGAGGGAGGAGGACAAGGCAGGAAATTGTCAGCCAGTCAGTCGGTTGGTTGGAACGAGTGAACCGTGGACAGTGTTCGCGGCCGCGCCGCACTCTGCCGCTCGCCAAACTGCGCCAAATTTCGCCGTTGACTCGAAGATCGAGCCACTCGCGCGCAGGACACTGGGCCGTTCGACTCTTGGCCGCTCGACGGACCAATCCTCGTAGGTGGCGGGACACGCCGGTTCACGAAAGGCGCATTAATATGGAGGAACTCGGTAAACAATTGCGCGCCTATTGTTTTCACAGTTTGACTCGGTATTTTCCCGCGAAACTTTCGTCGTATTGACCAAAATCCGCCAATGTCCCGCCTTTTCTTCAACTGCAAATGTAACCTTGCTCAATTTCTTTCGCCATTAATATCTCGCTCTTGTGTTAGTGACCTTTATGGGATAATTAGGTGGCTTGAATTGAATTGCGAGTAATTTAATTTTGCCACCGTGCTGTAAGTTAACTCTTCGTCATATTTAAATTACCATGGTCATTATTACAATTTGTCATAATGAAATGGATTCTCTCTTTTAATTTGTTTTCATTTTAAACAATTCTCTAATAGCGCATAATATTTATATGATGTCTTAACAATATTTTTTTATAAAAATAAAAATATTTGTTAAATATTTAAATGTCCACCTTATAACATTCCATGTTATATTCCATTTATATTTCAAAATATTTATACAATATTATACAATAATATTGCACTGTATTTTTTTCTGCATGTAGTAAAAATGAAACATGTATGGTTCATATCTGTTTTAGCACATATATTTTTTCTTAATTCATATATATCTGTATATGGTGATATATGAATTAAATAGAAACACATGTCTATATATGAAATTATTAAAACATATATGAATATGTAAAATATATGTGTATACATATATAAGGATTGAAGTGTTCCATCGGAGCATATTAGTCCCGATAAAACTTTATATATGGGACATACATGTTTGCTATATATATTACCATACATGTGACGTACATGTTGATTTTTAGATGGGAATTGAATTTAAAATTAAACATTTTTTTACGTTTTTTCCGCCTCTTTTTTTCGCCGCAAGGAAAATGGAGAGAAAAATGGTACAGTCGGCGGAGAGAGAGAGAATCGCGCGAGCGATCAAGAGCCGTGGGGTTCGCGGAAAAAATGCGAGCCAGAAATCAAACTGCA
>JABFPN010007521.1:0-10211 GCA_022817305.1 Leptoteleia sp. ZL-2020
GCCGCCGAACAGGTCGCCACAGTCGCGACCGAGTTTCCGAAAGAGAGAGCACACAAGGTAACAACCAATTGTGACGCGACACGTGGATGACAAGATAAACATTCGAACGCCCGTCTCTAATCTCAAAGCACAAAGACGGCTTTTAAAATGATCCTCCCCCTTGATTCCCCCCCCCCAACCCCAGTACTCGTGCCAGTCGTAAACCGATTATTCGCAGCAGTGCAAGAAATTTAAACGATCGCGATTTCCCGCGCCAAAAAAATAGGGGTGGGGGAAGGAAAAAGTTCCCGCTCTGTAAGTCGAGTTTGATTGGTCGCAGTCATCGGTTCGATAAACGGTAAATCTTGAACATTGCCGGGGCTTGCCGTTCGACGCATTTTCACGTCGGCGAAACTTTATTATTTTATGGATAAAATTTGGGGGGGGGGAGGGATAGCGCCGACTTGCAATAACGGGGTATCATAATTTTGAATCCTTCGATTTTGAAACGGGGCGGAAATTAAAATAAATTTATGAAAAACCTCTTATCTATGGCATATATACCCATATCTGTTCTATATATGTGCCATATATGTCCCATATATGTTCCGTATATGTTCCACAACTGTGCCATATATGTTCCACAACTGTTTCATATATGTCCCATATCTTTTCCACGTACATTCATATGCGTTCCATATGTGTTCCATATATACCCCACATCTGTTCCATATATGTTCCGAAACTGTTCTATATATGTCTTATATATATTCCACAACTGGTCCATATATGTCCCATATATATTCCACAACTGTTCCATATATGTCCCATATCCTTCACATGTATACTCATATATGTTCCATATCTGTTTTACATATACCTCATATCTATTCCACATATCATAATTTACACATATCATGAAGTCTTAGTTTTTGCAGCGGCTCGAAAATTAAAATAAATTTATGAAAAACACCCCTTTTGGATGAGACACGTTGAAAGAGGGAAAAAAGGAAAAAAAAAGAAAGTTTTTCCACTCCTCTGTTCTCAGTTGCACTTTGTACCGGGGAATTGTACAAAGTGTAAACTGCAAAGTAGCTTCGACGAGCCCGTCGCGCTTTTCGTCCCGCATCGCCCTCCCTCTCTCGCTCGTGCCAACAGCTTAACCTCAATACATACGTTCATCATTTCTTACTTCACAACAGCCATTCAGAAGGAAAGCGTTAAAAATGCAATCAAAATAACGACACTTTTCGCGCGACGGTTGAGAAGTTGGAAAATTTTCACAAATGCTCCGGGCCGGTGAGCTAGAGCGAAGTTTCGGAATTTATTGAAAAGTCTCCATTATAATTATGGACCATAAAGATACTGCTTTTAAGTAGTTAGGTCTGATTTTCCAATTCGAAAAAAATTCGAAAACTCTAATAAAAGTCAAACATACATGGACATTCTACCCATCCCAATAATGGCCAAACAATATATCTAATTTAAATAGAAATTTAGTAGTGCACTTCATATTTCATTTTCCGTCTACACTTATCTTATGAGGACTGAACATAACCTCATTATATCAACGAAAACTACTTATATTGGCTAATAAAAGTCAAACAATGTATTTAACTTAAATAGAAATTTAGCAGTACACTTTATATTTCTTAATCCATCTACACTTATCTTATGAGGACTGAACATAACCTCATTATATCAACGAAAACTACTTATATTGGCTAATAATAGACAAACAATGTATCTAACTTAAATAGAAATTTAGTAGTGCACTTCATATTTCTTAATCCATCTACACTTATCTTATGAGGACTGAACATAACCTCATTATATCAACGAAAACTACTTATATTGGCTAAAAAATGCCAAACAATATATCTAACTTAAATACAAATTTAGTAGTTCATATTTTTTTATGAATTAGCATTCCCATATATAAAATTAGCATTAATTAGCATTCCCCTAGCTGATTGCTGTTAAATGACGATTTTTGACGAATGTCCATATTTTAGGCGATGCTGTTTCGTGGCCAAAATTCGATTATGCCGTGGTATGGTCGCACGTATGCATTTTGGCTCGGGATTCCGCGCGCGTCGCAAATTGCGTTCCGTCATCGGCGCATTCCCTTTTCTTCATCTTTTTCCAACGCGGCCTACTCGCATCTCCGATGACTACTCGCGCGCTCTCGTACTTGTCCGGAAGGGCGGGCGGGAGGGGGGGGGGGTAGAGGCGCACTTGTCCGATGACAATAGCTATCGCATTCCGGCATTATTAGCAGGCGACGCGCGTACGCGCCTCGGCAACTCGTGCATGCGTTCCGTTAGAAGTTCCCCGTGTACTTCTCGCAGCGCCATCTGCTCGAACATGACCGGCATAACGGAAGAATTATGTCGGCCAGTCTTTTAAACCGTTTCGCTTTGAACCACTCTCGGCTTTCAATGTCGTCCAACCACCTTTCCTCCTCTTTTTTTTTTCTTCATCGTAACTCACTAGGACGAGTTACCGGAAAGTTCCTAGATTATGGGTAGGGGGAATTGAACGTGTCCGCAGTTGTGCCCCAAATTATGGACGCGTTTAGAAATCGACTTCTCGGTGTATTATTTCATTTCTTCCGTTTTTCTTTATTTTTTTTCCTTTTTTGATCTTATTGTATGTTTTTATTATTGGAATCGGGCGGGGAGAAGGTAATTGAATAAATTTTAATACCAGAAATCAATTTGTGGTAATTTATATGTGGAATATAAAGTCACCGGGAAAGATATTGCACCGCGAGAAATATATTCCATTTATTGTGAGATATACGCGGAAAAATTTCAATCTCAATGGAAGTATATGGTATTAAATCGATAAAATATCAGTGTTATTGTTGGGGATTCTTTAACATTGCCTTCGATTTGAGATTCAGTGGAGATCGCCGGTGTTTGAAGAATTCAATTTAGCAAATATATAAATTACCTCGGTGATAAATACCCGCTGAAAGATTTGAATTTTCTTTTTATTAATTTAAACGCATTTGATTCTGTTCGAGATCATTTCTTTTCTATGTTTATTGATACGTTTGCCGTAAGAGGAATATATTTGATGTATAACTTCTTATGAGAAGTTAGAATATCTGTTCCATATATGTTCCATATCTATTTCATATGTGTCTCATATATGTTCCATGTCTATTTCATATACAATCCATATGTGTTCCATGTGTTCCATATCTGTTTCATATATGTCCCATATAGGCCCATATATGTTCCATATCTGTTTCATATACGCCTCCTATAAATTCCATATATTCCCTACATATGTTCCATATATGTCCTATATGTCGCATATATGTTCTATGTCTGTTCCATACATGTTCCATATATGTCACATATATGCAATAAATATTTCGCCATATCCAAATCCTGAAGAAATAATATTCCAAAAAGCTAACATAGCTTTTTTGTTTTTATATTAATCAAACGAATTAATACATTTTGATTGACGGACAATTTTCAATCCTTTTACTCTGTAAATAAACGGACAACTGAAAAGTAAGAAAAACGACCAACCACGGAATGGTTGTATATTTATTTTTCACGGATTAAATAAATAGATGTGACTCGATGAACGTATTTGACAATTGAATTTAGTGGCGCAATATAGGAAGGTTATTCATTTAATGAAAATAAACGAAAAAGTGTCTCGTATCTCGGCGAAACGCTTGCAACTCTAACGTCTACGTACTCTCCGAGGGATATTTAAGTCCCACGACTAATTTCTCCGCGATTCGCAAAGGGAATAAAAATCAAAATTATTTAATTAGCCCGACGTAACAAAAGTTCATTGTACGGGCTGTCATCGTAATGAATTCAGACTTATTAAAAGACTGCGTATCGCGTTCTTTATTGACACGAAATATTGACGTTTTATTAATAGGACTAAATCCCTTGTTGTATGCTTTGTAATTAATAATAATTATTAAATAACACGACAATTTGATTACTCAGGTTTCCTTAAAATGTAAACAAAATCATTACGATAAACAAGGTTTGTCTTTGTTGATAAACAAAGTTTGTTTACATTTTTCGCATCGAAAACGTGACCTTTCAAATGTTTGTAAACATTGTGTATTTTGAAACCGCTTCATGACCTTCAAAATGTAAAACAAATCTGTTTGTTTACATTTTTCGCATAAAAAACCTGACCTTTCAAATGTTTGTAAACATTGTTTGTATACATTTTGTATTTTGAAACCGCTTCATGACCTTCAAAATGTAAAACAATACAATCTTTGTTTAGACTTTTCGTTTGGAAAACAATTCGTTGTTTAGAATTTTCGTTTGAAAGACATTTCCGTTCCTTGCGCACTTGTTATTTCAAGATGATCCCGGATCGATAATATTTGCCGTGGAATAAGCGAAATGTCATTAAAGCCAGGACGGCAAAGTAGACGCCCGGCCGTTATTTAGCTTCTCGTGGCGTAAGACAAACGAACGTCATCCCGTCCACTATGTCTCGGGCGTTATTCTAAGAAATGTAGTTGAATCTCGAGCGCCCCCTCGAGGAGACACTCGTGAACTCATATCCGCGGGCGTTGCCCCGAAAATAAGCCCAGATATGTCACAGAGGTCTCGCGCGCACCTTTGCCAACAAGAAACAACGACCCGACTCATCTCCAGGCCTCGTAAACCGTCATCTTAATTTAAGACACTCCCGAAATTACAATCTCAAACGCACAACCATACAACCTGCCATAATCAAATTCATAATTATTGTTGGCGGAATCCGGACTGAAATTAATCTACGATTTTCGGCGAACAATTCCTTTCCGGATTGTTTCGAGTTTATCCCGGGCACTTACGGAACTTGACGAGTTAAATAACATTCGGTGTATTGTTTGTAAACATTTTCTTTTTTATTTACAAACATCTGTTTGTAAATATACCTTTTGTTTACAATCATCTGTTTGTAAATATTGTTATATTATAATTGTTGCATTAGTTAACTATAATTATAGTTGACTAGTAATTACAAGGCTATCAATATAATTACATGAAATTATCATAGAGATTAAAGTAAAAGTTCAAAGTGACTTGAAATTAGACAGATGTGGCAGGGTTGACGCAAGGTGTTTGAGAAATCTTACTTTTTGCACCGGGTAATACAATTTTTTTATCGTTACTAGAAAATATATTTATAAATGTCTTATCCATCTGACTTGACGTAATTGGACCTGTTCAAGTCAGTTCGGACTCTTGACAACCAACAATTATTTACAATCATCCAACAACAACCGAAAGTGGTTTTCAAAAGAGAAGATAGATCTTACCATATCTGAAGCAGATCTTCATAGTCTGAGGTAAATCCCGTAAAATTTGTGTCAGATGTAAAAAGAAAAGCTTTTCAGGTTTGATGGTATCTGAAATGTTTATATCTCGTAAGATTTTACCAGATGAAAGTTTACTTGCTAAATAATGGATGACCTTCCAAATATTTATAAACATGTTAGTTTACATTTTTGTGACCTTCAGAATTTAAAACAATGTTTTTGTATCAACACGACCTTCCAAATGTTTACAAACATTGTTTGTTTACATTTTGCATATTAAAAACGTTCCTTTCCTCAGTCCCACACCAAATGCTGGTATTTCGTCCTGGAATTCATCGGAATTAACCCACTTTCCTCCGCAAATTTTATAACGCGCGAATTTCAAATAAAAATTCTTCGCCGCACGCGATGAAATTCTGAGATGATTCATATCCAAATGAGGATGGCCGCATGGCAATTCGGACCCGGCAATAAAAAAAGCTCATTCCCGCGGTCACTCGTGTCGTCAAATTTCTTATCTAATGGTCTACCCGGCGAGGCCACACAAACTCATCTTCTAATCCATCCTAATTACAATGTAACGACAGCGGCCACCTTCGTGACCGCAGATGGTGTTTCCGCAGTTTTTTTTTCTCGCCTCGTATCGTGCCGAATTATGTGTGCAAAAAAAAGGAAAGAAAAAAAAACGTAAAAAAAATACGGTATGTACATCTGTATGTAAGCTTTTTGTATTTCCATGCGCGCACGTTATAATTAACCCCTGACCCGGCACGAGAGAATCTCGTGACCCCGAAAATTTTTCCTCCCTGTTGCTTACAATATTACACAAATTACATGGTACGTGTTAACGGCTTGCGGATCACTGGACGTTTAATTATTGTGCAATTTCTGATTTGATGAAGCGCGAAAAAATGTGATTCTTGTAACTTTTTTTTTACCCCCTCTACTTCTTATCTTGACAAATATATTGAAGTGAAAAATTAAACGTTATTAAGGTCATTTTACATGAATTTGGTTGGATAAATTAATATCATCGAGTCGATCATAATGTTTATTTATCTTTGAATGGAAATATATTAAGGGTAATTTTTGGGAAAAATCGCATGGAACTGAAGATTGAAATATTTTCGAAAGGATCAATGTAAATATGTTATATTTGTAAACACTTGCAAGGTCATTGCGACGAAAACAATAATAATAAACAAACCATTGTTTGTTTACATTTGGAAGGACACGAGGATAAATAATAAAAACAAAGATTGTTTACATTTCTTATTTTGAAATCGTTTCTTCTTTTGGAAATATTGGAAATATTCTCTCGTAAGAATTTATACTTGAAAGGTTAGATTAAAAATTACTATACCATCTGATGTTAGGAAAAAATAGTCTCTGATATACATATATATGTAGATTCTATGCCAATGCAATAACATTTTTCTTATGGCACAGTAAAATTTCCTCTAACGTCATAAATTTCCGGTAATTATTACCATGCTACATCAAATACAATATTCACTGCTCAGGTATGGTAAATTAGTAGACAAAAATATATTCCCGAGGTCAGAAAGTCTAGTAATTTTAAATCCAACGTTCTTCTCATTGTAGTTTACCGTAAATTACGGTAATCTTTCCAAAGGAACTTCTCAACTGTACAATTGTAATTAAAGTCAAAGCCGTGTTTCGTTTTTATATTGAATTTTGAGGGGTAAACCAGAGACTAGCTTAGCCTGGAGTTAAAAAAAGAAGACGAAGAAGAAAAAAAAGAGGAAATAATTGCTAAAAGTGAGAAGCTAAAAAGTCCCCAGTTGCGCGGCGCATCTAGTTGATTTGCCGGCGAGGCCGAAATACGTCGGACTCGCGCGCTACGTAATCAGCGCGATTCCTCTTGCGGCGTTACGAAAGCGCGGTAAGCCTTTTCCAGGCGAAAGAGAAAAACGCATGCAATTACTTGAGCGTGTACTGGTTTTACGGGGCGAAACCGGAGACGCTCTCGTTTCAGCTTCATGCCCTGCGTCCAAAACGCGAGGCTTCTCCCGCATGCTTCAGGTACCTGAGGGATCTCGAATCCGGCGCGCTCTCGTAATTGAGGGTTGGGTTGCGGCACCAGACCCGGGCCTTCGCAGACGGTTTCTTCGTGCAGTATAATTTATATAAGCACGCTCTCGTTTTCATTCAAAGGGAGCCCTCGCACACACGCGCGCACAACCCGCCCGAACCCGCGGAACATGTCAAAATAACGGTCGTTACATTCGCTCGAGTGTTCCCCGGGGAAAACCGACAAAAAGTTTCCCTCTCGTTCGTCCGACTCTAATTCTCTCTCTTTTTTTTTTGTTTTTGTTTTTAACCCCCCGGCAAAATAAGACGAGCGCGTTCGAACTCGGCCTTGATTAATGGGGAATTTTAGTTTGTCACGTTGGCGTTCGATTTTCCCACTGTGACCGAGTTTTAGAAGTAACTTTCGGTCCTCAAATAATGGGATAGATATATATAAAGTAAGGGTAAGGGTTGGAAGTTGATGGAAGTTGATTTTGGAACGCAATTTTAGGTACTAAGTTAGAGAATAATGCAGTTCACGTAAAGTAACCGTGTTTTCCGGTAATTAATACTGTTGGTTGGTAATTTTCGGTAATTATTACCGATATGTATTATCATTATTTATCATTGGTAATTTTCGGTAATTATTACCGGTAATTATTACCGAAATTTATTATCATTGGTAATTTTTGGTAATTATTACCGGTAATTATTACCGATATTTACTATCATTATTTATCTTTGGTCTTTTTTGGTAATTATTACCGGTAATTATTACCAAACTATTGATATTACCATAATAGATAGTTCATACGGGAATTTTACGAAACATATTGCTATTTTTCATACTAATTAACAAAAAGGTAACGAAACACATTCGTTATTTAGTCACACCCGGCAGAAAGATTAAATCTCATCTTTATAAACAAGAAACATAAAGGAATAACCTTGAAAATTGATTGTTCTTATTTGCCAATTCCCCTGCGACTGTTCAGAGGAATTTTTATCTTTCCCGCCGTATCATTTCTTGTTTCTCCGCAATGGAAAAGCAATTTATTATTCGTGCTTAGTTGGAACACACGAGAAAATAAGTAATTTCAGATCATTTGTTTGAGGTTCAATTGACGGAGTGGTCCGAGCTCGCTCTGCAAATTAATATTACTATATTCGCATATTTATTATTTCGCCGCGAGCGGAAATGAATATTAAAACAAGCTTACGGAATATTTCTTTTTTTTTTTTGTAACCGCTCAATCATTGAGTCAATACCACGGTATACGGCGGGAATAATATTGTTGCAGCGGATGATGGCCAGCATCCGCGGGAAGGCAAGTCGATGAAATTTAATTTCATGCTAATAAATTCAATTTATTGCCGCGGTGTATTTTTAACAATAATCGATACCAATTTCGTTGATTTATCGCGATTTAGCTGATGCCCCTTACGTAAGCCGCTCCTTTCTTATTGGAGTTTATTATTAATTTGGGTCACGTGTTAAGGAAACTATGGCAATTAATTTGATCAAATTGCCATGCGTCATTGTTCCCACTCAGGTGTGCAATCCAGGACAACTCGCGTAATCTCCTTTCCTCACCTGCGCGACAATTTTAGTTGGAACTTTTTTAATTAGTCGCTGCGTTAAAGTACTAAGAATTCCCTCCCCCCCCTCCCTCACCCCCCACTACGATATATCTCGAGTTACATGCCCGGATCAAAAAAAGCAGGGAAAGACACTTGACATATCTAAGCGTCTTTTAATCTGGTATCAGGTATCTTCAATTTTCTTTAGGATTCAATATATTAGTTTTTATGTATAAATGTAAAAAAATATTCGTAAACTGTTGAAAAGAAATCAGGGTGACACTAAATAACAACGTAAAAGAATGTTTGCTTACATTTGCATAGAAGATATTCCACATTTTAACCGCACTTTTGTGTGTAAAAATAGTTATTTATGTCGCGTGTATGTTCCATGTATGTCATATGTGTGATTTGGATCACACAAATGTTCTATATACGTAAACATGTATGTAGTGTATGCATGAACATAAATACGACATGTAGTAGCATATGTATGAACATAAGTGTGACATATATATGACATATATGATATAATTTGGTAGATTTTTCTATCTCTGAATAAATATGTTACCATAAATGTTATAGTGTATTAATATTTTATATACACACATAATATATTCATGTGAAATCAACATATGTCACACATATGATTTGGATAACATAAGTGGAATCCATAGACATACAAGTTGGCATATGTTATCGAGGTTAAAATAACATATAAGTCACAAAAATTTATAAAGGTTGTCATATATGTCAACATATATGCGGCATATACGCAGGTATATGTGTGGCATATATGCAGGTATATATGTGGCATATGTGTGGCAAATATTCAGACATATATGTGGCATATATGCAGGTATATATGTGGCATATATGTGGCAAATATTCAGGCATATATGCAGGTATATATGTGGCGTATATGTGGCAAATATTCAGGCATATATGTGGCATATATGTGGTATATATGTGGCATATATACGGGCATGTATACTGGTATGTTTCTGAAAACATATATTGCAT
Organism: Leptoteleia sp. ZL-2020; assembly: GCA_022817305.1. Classification (NCBI taxonomy): domain Eukaryota; kingdom Metazoa; phylum Arthropoda; class Insecta; order Hymenoptera; family Scelionidae; genus Leptoteleia; species Leptoteleia sp. ZL-2020. The sequence continues at coordinate 9,929 of JABFPN010007521.1, forward strand.
ATATGTCGGTATATATGCCACATATGTGCGGCATATACGTTTTGATGAACAATATACCAAAATATACATAAAATATGTCATCAATGCATGTCATACATATATCATATACATATATAATAAATATTCCTGCCATATATATCCCATACATAAATTTTGACTCAGATTTATGTCAGTTTTATTAAAAAAAAAAAACAAAAGAAATTGCGCAACGTTGAAAGGGACTGAGAAGTGTGCTAACATAATTATTGGAAGTGTCCTTTGAGAGAGCGGGACAAAAAGGTGT
>JABFPN010007522.1:0-10210 GCA_022817305.1 Leptoteleia sp. ZL-2020
TCTTTAACGCGTGTTCGAAAAGTAACCAAACAGTTGAAAGTTTTGATAACTTTACGAACATATGTTTTCATATTCTACCGACATTTCATACTGAAGTTATACTAAAGTTAGTTTCCGAATACGCCATAAATACATCCCGAATGGAACGAGATTTGAGTGAGAGCGTGATGCCACTGCAGAGCTAAGATAAGTACCCATAGTTCAGTGGTGAGAGCGTAATACCGCTCCTGGTGCGCATGTGCGTCGTTTCCATTGTCAGAGATTGCAGTGGCAGTTATGTACGTAAAAATAAGTGTTTTAGTTACGGTGTGGTCGAAATCTACGTTATATTAAATTTAACGTTTGCCTTAACGAAATTCACGTCTCAAACATATCAGTTTATGTCAGTCTGATGAAAAAAATCAGTGTAAGTTTTTTAATGTCGCCTGATCGATGAAAAGATGGATAATTTAATACTCATTGCTTTGTTTTGGAACACCATTCATCTTTCTCTGTCTGTTCCCTTCTCTTTCCATTTGAAAAATTTTTTGTAAATAAATAAAACAATATTTTTGACACAACCGAACATGGTTTATTATGTTTAATTAGATATATCGACGGTTAAATTTTAATAGCGTGTTTGTTATTATTCCTATTATAACCTCAAATTGGAGCAGTTAAAAGGGTTAAAAGTGTCGTTTGAAATTTGAGGAAAATTGCGAACGATAAATTAAAATTAACACCTTTGTCTTTTTCGTACTTTAATGATTTGGACGATTATTTTCGTGCGGCTCTAATTTATAATTATGCATGTATGAGGGAAGAAATTTTGGCTAATGAACAAATTTGTGGCATATGTAATGTAATACGCGCACGATTTGGCAACATACAAAAAGGTATTATTTATAAACATAGATGAAATTGAATATATTATAATCTATTACTTTGTACACTTTATATTTCATTAATGGTTAATTGGATAAATATAAAATATCCTATGTATATTATTATTATTTTTCTGTTTTAATAACGGTATGTTGAAATGTATCTGAGTTCTGTGATCAACAAAAGAAAGTAAACAGAACAAAATGAAGCATCATTTTCATACTTAAAATGAAATAAAATTAATGCAATACAGAAGAATGTAATAATTAACATGTATTAAAGTGAATACTTATGCCAATTTAAATTCACATGAATTCTATCTTAAATCCATAAGAAAAATTGAAACTGAATATTTAAATTTGTTTTTGCAAATTTAGTAAGTATTTTTATTTTTCTCAAATAAAAAATAGTTAATTTTTTAGGGATCATGATAAAATTTATGCAGAATTATCAATTATTCTATCAAAGAATATTAAGCCTCTATAAAATTTTTTTTTATTTAAGTAAAAAATAACTGATAAAAAAGAACTGACATCAAATATTAGTCAGTTGAATTAAAATTGTATAAAAATGAGAAAGTATTTGATTCAAAGTTCATAGAATACTTTAAATAATTGAAAATTTAAAATTCATGATAAAATTATACAATATTTGTTTTATGTATATACTAAATACAGAATAAATATTGACGAGTATTATATAATTGTTTCTTATATATATATATAGAATATATAATAATGTCCAAGGGGTATAATTATTTACGTAATATTTATAGAGTATTATTGTACACACATTTTAGCAATATTCTATAAATATATATAGAGAACATTTTTGATACATTTTAAATTTGAATTACAAAAAAGTTAAAATCAGGTGTCATTGAAATAACTACCTACAAATTACAAGTTTCATGTGTTCACCACTGAGCTTTATTAATGTCTTCTGGAAATGTTAATTTTATTAGAAGCTTATATTGATTGAAAACTTCTTCATGAATATATAATGATAACTTCTTCAGGAATATAATATTGAAAACTTCATCAGGAATATAACTCCTGATAACTTTACATTTTTCAGAAGAAATTACAGCTCAGTGTTAAACATGCAATAATTCTAATTTGTAGAATGTTAATTTAATTAAACTCCTCTGCAAAAAATTTTTAATTAAAAAGAATTCAAATGAATTAAAATTTTCTTGAATGAACAATCTTAAATCTGCTTATTGTATTGAAAAAAATTCAGTATATTATTTTATTATTCCATTGTGTTCTTTCAAAGTATACAAATATGTTATACACTTTTAATATATATTATTTTATTTGCTTTTTTTTTATAGAATACACAGACTGAATTATTTGGAATGATTATTATAATTCAAGAATGGTTAGGAAGGTATAACAATAACAACATGCAATATTTATACAATATTTCCCATAATATTGAAGAAATATTGTATGCATATTACGTGTTATTAAGGATGAATATATTTTATTTACATTAAATGTAATACAAATAGACTTTGTACTTTCGATACGTTTGTTATTGTTTTACATTCGTTTTCTCAATTTAATAATTATTTCATAAAATATTTACAAGTAGTAATTTTGTAAAAATTTGCCAAATTGAATTTAGTCAACTTTTCACATGGAGTGGAATTATGTTTCTAAATCAAACTAAAATCAAAGTCAGATCAAAGTCAGACAAAACTTAGAACAAAATCAAATTAAAATATAATGAAAGTCTATTCAAGATGTAACCGATGTCTTCTGACTTCTGTTAGAATTTAATCTGATTTTGTTGTGACTTTTATCTATGATCTAACTTTGATTTGACTTTGATGTATTAATTGTAAAATATATATAATGACAGGTAAATCATTAGTATTAATTATTAATAATTAACATCAACACAATTATGTAAATATAGTGAAATATTTCTAATTAATTTCTTAATTAAAAAAGTGTCTCAGATACAATATCAATTTTGATAAAAATTGCAAATACAACTTTATAATAAAATATTATTGTTAAATAAACATATATAATTTATAAATAAAGAACCATTTGATATATATCTTAATTTATGATTTATTTTCTGAGTAGATGTAACAGAAAACAAAAGTTTACAAATTAAAATTATTTACACTTTCTTCATTTTTTTGTCAAGGAAAAAATAATATGACACTGTGGTTAAAATTATATATTTATTATATTCATGAATTTCAATTATTAACACAAGAATATTCATCAGTAAATATATGTTTCCGAATTAAATTATATTCCCGTGTCCATAGAATAGCGCTCTGGTCCGTAGATCATAAAATATAAATTAATTAAATTTTGACTATAAAAGACACTAACTCCGTGACAACAGACTTGATACATCACCTTAAGTTCTCGAAGCACGACTAAACTGTTTTCAATAGTACTTTTACTCTTGAGACGTTCATATCCTTGATTTACTTTTATAAAAAGGTAATACATCTATCCTATTTTATTCAGTGTGTCTAACGAGAGTGAGATGTTGTTAATTGTCAGATGTAGTACAGGGAATATCCGTTGGGGAATTCAGGATTGTTAGGTTTTTTTTTGAATCAGTAATGCTATTTAATTTTGGTTAGAGTTATAATTTATTCTGTTTTTTGTACATTACGTTTTTGTGTGACAACTATTGGGTACCCCCCCCTCCTTCCCACTATTTTCTTGGTATGTAATTTAGTAATAATACTCGCAACAGCTCGGCACTAAAATTATTTTCTCATTTCGTCTTTCAGCTAAATGTGCATGGGGAAAGTGGTATTGCTTTTAAAACTAATTTCATCCAATTTTACTACTTCACTTAGTAAATTGTTAAGATCATTTTCTCCTTATTCTTTTGTGACATAATTTTTGTATAAACTGGAATGAAGCAGTAACTTTGTTTATTGTTCAATTATATTATTTTATACAGAAGTAATTAATAACAATTTATTTATTAAATGTATAAAGTATGGAAATAATTATTCCACTGTTTTGCTCAGTGCAAAGTGCTAAGTTATCTTCTATTGAATAATTAACTTTTGTTGGTTAGGAATAACAAGGAGAAGAATGTTGCTTAGGGTAATTGAAATTTTAATGATAGACCCTACCACACATTGAAAGTATAATAAGTGCTTATCCAATGACGTCATTGTGATATGTATAAAATTAGTACACATTATAACAATTAACCATTGGATACTGTTGAGATGTATACATTGCTTTGCTATTGTGTGTTTTTATTGTTCAAGTTTTATCGACATTCATTTAAAATTGATTTCTATCTGAATTTTATCATTACCTGATGGAAAATATTATTTCAATATATATGAGTGAAATCAACTGAATGTGCTACTTATTATGACTGATATTGTTTGACAATTTTTTTTTATAAATTTTTAGCTTCTGGTATTTATATTGCTCTAGAAAGTAAAAAATGCCTTTTAACACTAATGTGTATATTTTTCTTTATGAAATAACAAATAACTCTTTTAACAATTTTTAGTTTAATATCTTAAAGAGCAATTTAAAGGAAATGTTTACCAAATGCCCATTGTCAATGTATTTGCAATTTTATACTGTTTTTATTATTATTTCCTTATATCCATTAATTTTTAATCTTAATTTGTAGTTAATTTAAATATCAATTTAGAATAAATTCATTAATTTTTTTTTTATTTTTATTATGATTTTTATTTAACCGCACTGTTTGAACAAACAGCATATTTAACATAAATTTGCATTAATTGATGTTGAAATATGATTTGAAACTTTTACAAATGTTGGAAACTTATAGTCAAAATAAATAAGCAAATTAAAAATTATTATTACATAAGGAATGTAATGATTATTTCATTGTTATCAAAGTTCTTTGCAATTAAAAATGGCTTAAGCATTTACAAAGGATAATAAACGTATTTATTATATAATAATAAAAAAATTATGCATCAGCATATGTATCTTTTTAGTGTATTTGTTTGATTTTTTTTTATAAATAGGTTTTTACATAGATAATATGTGCAGGCAATACTTCTGGATTTTTTGAAATAAAGAAAAACAATAAATGTATATTAAAAAATAAAAAAATTATCTAACATGCAAAAGAAATGGGTCTTATTATGTTCAAGTTATGTAAAACTATTTTGTTTTTTTTTTTTTTTATTCTTTGATAGGAACTTAATCTATAGATATTTGAATGTAAAATAAATTAAAAACATTAGTTTGATTTTATCAATAAGTTTATGAAAGACAAGTAATTTAAATTATCTAATATATTTTGAATAATATTTCATATTATATATTAAAATATTCCAAGTAAAATATAATTAATTTTTATCTGATGAAAAAATGAAAAATTTACATAAACAAATACATTTTTATTTAATTATTAATTTAACAGCAACAGTAATTTGTTCAGGTATTATAAGGATGGTTATTTTTAATGCTGATTTCGTTTATCATGATGTATAATTATTAATTTTTATTATTCAGTTGATCAAAAAGTAAACTTAGTTTTAGAATAAAATTCAAGATTAAATATATAATTATTTGTTTAGTTAATGAGAAAAATAAAATTAATTTAATAAAAGTTAATATATTAAACGTTTCTCTTGTTTATAATCATTTTTAACGCCCACTTTTGTTTCATTTTCATTGTCCATTTAAATTTTTACTTAGGATTATAACTTGCATACTTTACATTGACTAGATTTTATTTTTTTTTTTTTTTTGACTGACTATATTATCTTATCATAACTTTCAGGCTTTCTTAAGCATATATTTTTTACTTTATTTTGACACTTATTTATTTACTTTCTTTTTATACAAATTTACATTTTTATCTTCTTTATCCTAACGAACTACGCACAAATTTTTTCTTTGCTTGAATTCTAAAAATTATACTCATTATAATTCCTAATTTTTAAAAGTACTTTCATAAATTTATCTATTATAAAATTAGTGGACAAAATAACTTGGTTGTTTTTATATACATTCTATTCACCCCAAAATCTGCCTTTGCAAAATCCTTACTTACCCACTTTGTAAAAATTGTATTTATTTTATTTTGAAGATTCACGTTTTATTTACATTTAACCATGAGTATACGTTACTCAAAACGTTTTCAATGCTAATTTTCTTTGTAACTCTTGTTTTATTTATGTATACTAAATATTTTTTATAAATTTGAACACATTCGTTCACGCCCAAGAAATAGTTATTGCTCAATTTTTAATATAAAAGTAATATTTTCATAAACTTATTTCAGTATAAAAGAATAATAAATAGAAACATTTTATAACTTGCGTTTAGCATTCATAATAAGATTCAAAAGCCCTAAAGATGACAACTAGCATACTTATGCTAATTAGGCAGTAACAATGAATTATTTTCAAATAAATATTACATTCAAATGTATTTTATTATTCTTTGACATTGATCAAACCAACTTTTTTTTTTTCTATTAACATTCTCCTTAACGTTAACTGAAGTTCCAGGAAGTCAGCATAAAACTCAGTTGTTCCTCTGAAGTCATTCTACTTTATCAATACCAAATGTAATGTCTTTAAAACAGTTTCAATTTATTACAAAATAAGTAATTCCTTACTTGTTTTTTGCCTTTAATTATCTTAATTCAATTGATTAATAACGCACAATAATGTTTTAAACTATTAATCATTTCACTTTTATTCTTAATTTTGTTTAATTGTATAAATTGAAAATTATACATATACATTCAGAAAAAAATGACAGGACAAATTACAGTTTTTTAACTGTGTTTCAAATGCATATCTGTCTTACCCAAAGGGCATAGAAATGTATGTAAATACAAAACAAAAACAAAGTAGTTTTTTACAAAATCTTTTTATTTTCTTTAAGAAAAGGAAGAAGGTAAAACTTATTCCAATCTCACGGCAATTTAATTTACAAATCTTTACATTTTCCAATTACAAAAATGATTGAGCGTTGATTTATTATTTTTTTTTTTCAATTGAACTTCAAACGTCAACATAATTCACCGCGAAGAATTATTGACAACACAAATAACGGTGGCATTTTGAAAATTGATCCGACTGTTTGCGGATGGAAAAAATGTAATTGGAATGGCTGAAATGTAATTTAGGTAGCCTGGCTGTTTTGCGTTGGAACGTGTTTATAGTTTGATTCGCAACGCCAATCTCGGCCACGTGTCGAGACAGATGGCTTTGTAATCGACGTCAGCGTCGCGGCGGGGGTAATGAACAAATACAAGCGCGATGCGACGACTTTAAAGCAGAAACACAGCGCCGAACAAATATCCGTCTTTATTTCGCGCTCTTTGTTCCACCAAAGTCATTCACTCATTCGCTCGCGCACTCCGCGGTATCTTCGCGCCGTTAAACGTTCGACTCCTTTGTTTTGCCCGCAAGGTCTCGCGCGCGCGCTCGCGCAAATACACCGCGCGGCCACGTACTTGACAACTTTTTTTGCGCCATCTCCGTCAATACGTGACGGCCATTATTTTAAATATTTTTCAATCCGCTATTATACAATTTCGTTGATTTTATCCTCCGATCGCATTCAAATTAACGCGCCGAGGTTTTTCGTTCTGTTTTCCGTTGTTCTTGCCGTCGGGATCTTGGATTTCAATTCGATTTATTACGCTGCGAAAAAGGAAATATAAATTACTATATTTTATACCAATTTAAGGATATATTGGAAAAGTTGTTATATTTATGGTTATCATAATTATTATTTCTTCATTAATATCAAAGTATTTTTACTTCAGTAATTTTAATCTAACAAATAAAAAAAATGAAAAACATAAAGAAATAATAAATAATGGTAAAATTTAAAAATCGCGCAGTAGATTCTAATACAAAAGCACTAAATATTGCTTTCACTTTTACTATTGTTGATAGTTAAATGCTTTAAATTTTACTATTACCTTTTTCTCAGTGTAATTTTTTACATTTCGCGTTACAAACTGTACGCAATGCCCTCGAATACAATAAAGGATTGTATCGCGTTTCTTAAATTATCTTTTAAATAAGAACATTATAAAAATTAACGATATCGTTGCATGGGGGTAAGGGGGTTAGTATATTTTTAGAACGTAAAAAGATATATATTTATGCATAGACTCAAGACGATTCCATTTACAAGTTGCATACATTTGTTTTAATTTAAGTGGCATTGTTTTTTTGGAATAAAAAAGTTCTTTTTTTTTGTTGTTGGATCATTTTAGAGTGTTGAAAAAGTCAACTGTGCCGGAGTGGTGAACGCAAAAGTGAAAAAAATCAGTAAAAATAGTTCATTTCAAACCTTGGAATTAAATTCTACCGCGATTCTCGATTGTATTACTATCCATGAATGTTCATTGTTTTACATTTTTATTGTTATTATAAGTATTATTATTTTACTCTCATGTTTAATAATTTAAAAGATTTTTTTGATATTTTTTTTATTTTAACTGAATTAAAAGGATACGGTTAAATTAAAAAAAAAAGATTTCTTTGTGTAAACTGAACAATTTTGATCCTTAATTTATTAATCTATTTTTCCATTTGTCAATAAATAATAGATAAATATGATAATTTGATTATGATAATATATTAAAATACAATGTTCAAACGTCTACTCTTCTTTTCTTAACAACAATTATTATTTATAAATTCATTGAAACTGAAAGACAAACAAATACGTTTTATGTACTTTGGGTAATTCAGACTTTGTTTACTGGCAGTATACCTGTTAAAATGAAAACGAATGCGCAGAAACGCACAAAAGAATTTGTTTTATTCAAACAGTGATAAGCCAATAAGTAATCATAGTGTTATTACAATATTGAAATTTTAATAAATAAATTTGTTGGAAGGTAAAAAAAAATTTTTAATCATACAGAAATATACACAATTTTGTATCAATTCGATGATTTGTATATTTCTACACGTATTATGTGTACGGTTTGGAGGATCATTTTTTACTATGTCCTCATTTTTATATTTACCTAACTCAAGTTATTATTTTCTCCAAGTATAAACTTCTGTTTGAGGTATAACAACCTAAATTAATGCTTGTAACTTAATTTATGTTTATTTGTGAGGATGAATCAATATGTCACCTGTTTGTATTATTAATAATAATTAGGAGTAAAAAAAATTAATTGGTTTATAGACATTAGATGTATGATATATGTATATATTTGTTGTTCTAATTATCCTCGTTTTTTCAATTTTATTAGACGAAAATAATACTTTTATATCATATCAACAAATTATATCTTTATTTCACGTGAATCATTATAATTATATTTCCCTCAAAAAATTAGTGTCAATACATTGCAGCAAATAGAACTGTAATTATAAATTATAATATTATGTATATGTTTGAATATATTTGATTTCTTTAAAAAAATTAATAATTCAATATAATGTTATAACGCATTTAAGACCCACAAATCTTTCTTTTATTTTAACAAACTACTCAAAATTAACATCTTATTTGTCAAAGGAACCAATTCATTTATTTGGAACCAACCTTCAACAACAGTTATTATTGCAAATTTCAGTGGTACTGTTTTGTAATAATAAACATAATTTATTGAAAACAGATTTAATAACTCCTGCGGAATTCATTAATGTACATCAAAGGAACTAACAACCACGACGATCTATATATAAAGAAAGTACGAGTTAATAATCTTAAAAATAATATACAAGTGGTCTCTACTGAAAACTTGCATTATTAACGAAGTCATAACGCTGTAGTAGTTTTCCTCGCGTCAACAGTTTAACAGGTAGCTATCGAATGTGCTTCGAGATATCGCACGTCATTCGATACGCTTTTGGCTCTAAAAAAATCTTATAATAATTCATGTTAATATCAAAGTATTAATTTAAAACAAATCATTCAATTAAATCTTAATCCTATAATTGTAAACAAACAAAAAGCAATGTACATTATCATTTGAAAACCAGTGCATATCAAGTTTTAATAAACTGAATTCTAATTTGTGAGTTATGACTAGTGTTTATCAACATATCAGAGAAACTGTAATACTCTTGCGGTTCAATTAATTTACAATTTTTAATTAAAAAGCAACGAGTCTTTTCTTCAATGGAATTTTAAAGTTTTTGTAAGTATTATTTATATTTATTATGTTTCTTATTAGGATTTTGTTATATATAACATATATTTTATTAGAAATTAAATCTTAACATTACACTGAGAAAAAAATTGGGATAAAAATTATTATACTAAATGTAAAAAGAGGGACAAATGACATCTTCTTGTCTTAGTTAATACACAGTTTAAAAGAGGTTATAAGAAAAATGAACATTTTTATTATA
>JABFPN010007523.1:0-10210 GCA_022817305.1 Leptoteleia sp. ZL-2020
TATTGCATACGAGTGTAATGGCTGCACGAGCGAAGCGAGTGCAGCTAATACACGAGTTTGCAAGTCCCCATGACACACGTGGTGCACATAGTACTTTTTGTCCGACCTACGGTGAAAACAAGTCCGTAGTGACTTTATTATTACGAACGAGAATACGTTCGGCATACGGAAAAGTAATGCGTCAAACGACCGTGTTCGCATGTTTTTAGATTGCGCATGCGCAAATATAGCCGTGTGCAACCTGCCTGTTTGCGCACGCTACGCATGCATGCAATGACGAGTTTTCACCGTAGGTCGGACAAAAAGAAGTTTAACTAGCTAATTTTTTTTTTTTTTTTTTTTAATAAACGCAGTTTTCATTAATTGATCGATGAATTTGGGTTATAACAATATTTGTTTAATTTAACACAAGTATCTACTACATTGTTCAAGTATTTCAAGGATCTAGGATGAAAAAAGTTATGAAAACTGTTGTTGAGGAAGTAAAGTATAAATAAATGAAATAAGTCAACAGAAAAGCTCTCTTCCATTATCTTCAGATAATAATTCTTAAATTTAATTACTTGGAAATAATTTTAAAATTCATCTCAATTTGCAATTTATTATTTGATAATTAGCAATTATAATAGGCTATTTTATGAAATCAATTCTTCTCGCTTTAATGTAATTTAATTCTCTAAAAGATTCGCTTTTAAAATAAAAATATATATACATATATGTTACGGTAAGTAATAAAGGTATTGTTGACATAGAAAAGAAAATAAAAATGATCCCCATGTCAAAGAAACAAATTAAGTTGTACGAGACCCACATTTCAAGCGGAGACATTGCCATATATTGTATCGCAACCAATCGCATTTGTCGTTTAGCATCGCTTTCAATCGAGGCTACTCAAATTCCAAAGTAAATACGGTTATGCCGAATGACACGCGATTACGATATTACAAATGTGAAAAGAAACGGTCATGAATATACAAATGGTCTTTAGAATGTAACGATACAAAAAAGAATTCTCGACACGCGATGCCTTTAATTTCGCCAAAATTGCACGTAACCTATATGAGTGCTTTTACCTAGAGTTCTTCAAACCCAAGGAGTTCCCTTTAGCCGAGCACTTATCACCGGTACGGTGGAATCAGTAGTAGAGCCGGTTGAATGATGGCTTCACAAAGCCCTGATGATGTCGGACGATATAACATTTCATTAATGCTACATCATTATCGTTATTTCCACTCTTTTGTTCTGGAAAATTGTGATATTTGAATCCGCTTGTGTGGTCGATCCCTTTTCAAATACGTTATTAAAAGGGAATACCATAAAAACAACGAATTGGACAATTATGCCAGAATCAAAATGCGAAAAGTGGATATGCATTCGGATAAAAGTTTTATTAAAAATTATTATAATGCATCAAAAAAAGAAATGTTTATAAAATATTATAAAACAAGTTAAAAGATAGACAATCATCTGTATTATATTAGATTGTAACAACTTGTTATATATGACGAGTAGACAAAGTTTGTCTTTATTTTTCCAAACAGTATAATGTTTTTAAAAGTCAATTTTTTCCCACCGCACCACCGTTATTCCTCACTGAAAAAATTTCAGTTATCTCGAACAAACATCGTCTCCTTCGTGTACTCATTTAAACTGACAATTTTCGTACGAAAAATTGAATCGAAAACACGTGTTTTTAATAACTAAATTTGTAAGGATAAGACGCAATGATGCGTTGCATAAATTGATATTTTTACTTGTTCGATGTAATAGCCATCATACTCGAGCTTATCTCTCTCGATTGATCTTAATTCGCGTTTAAAAAATTGTATCATCTGCCCCACTCGATGAACCTGTTAAGTACCCGGCACGAATATCGCTTCGACTGTACTATATATAAAATTGCGGCATATCATAATTACGGCGCGGACAAAAAAATGTTTACGTTTTACGTGAACGTATTAAGAGTCTGTCAACAAGAAGCTCGTCCGACTGAAGCGGAGCTGCGAGGAAAAAAAGGGGCGACACATCTCGATGCACGACGAAAAAGATATTATTGCGCGAATTATGCCGGGCAATTATTACCAATTATCGTGAATAAAAACACGCCGTCTCGTTGGTCTCGCAACACATCCTCCGTAGCCGGAGAATGCGGAATACGCGCGTCGCCCGAAGGCCTCGAGCTTTTCTCCTCTCCATCTACGCAAGATGTGAGCATTAAATTGCGCAAACCGTCTCACGTTGGGAAGCTCCGTCGTTTATTTCTTATTTATTTGGCTGCAAATTATTTGCAAACAGCGCTCGTCCCAATTAAAGCTGGATATTTCTGTTGGAATTAACGATAGATTGAAAAGATAACCATTTCCCCCCCCCCCTCTCTTCTTTCCTCTGTTTCGCCCCATTATTTGGAGGGAACTGTTGCGGTTCAAATGTTTATCCTTTTCTTTCGGTTAGGCAATCCCTTTATGAGTCTTTCTTCGCAAAGTGTCTCAGAGAAATTCTGCCTCTTCCCTCGCCTGTTGTTATGAGCGCGAAAAAAGTGGGTCAGAACCTTCGGCACGAATTTAAGTAACGACCGACTGCAGTCATTTTCGGGACAGCTTCGCATTATGTAAATCAGTTCCGCGGCTTACGTGCATCTCTTCGGGACCCGACACACGCGGCACCGCAGTGTTAAAAGCCGATTTACATGAACCGCCTATCGCCATTTATTCCCGGAGTAACGTAACGGAAGATGCCGCCGGTGCGCTCTTGCATCCCGTGTCGCTTTTGCAAAATATACTTTATATAATGTTACATTAGTTTACATATTTCAAGGATGGGAGAAATGTGTAGGATGAGATATTGCGGTTGCAACGAAGATGGGTCTAAGGTCTGAGGGAACAGTTCTTCGAACGAACTATGAACCAATTGGTTTTGGGTTTGGGCACAGAATATGAATATACATAAGTAGAATGTAGGTAACATGTATGTATATAAGTAGAATGACTTTGCCTATTTGGACTTTAGTTATATTCATTTTTAATTCATTAATGTTTCTTTATTGATTAATTATTGTAATTTTCAAATGACGAAAGCTAATACTTTTATGAACTGTTTTACATTTATCAATTTAATTAAATATAATTTATGTAACTTCTCGCACAACCCCTGGTGAGGCTTTGTATAATAAAAGGAAATTCGGCCGATTAGTCCATTAGTTTAATTAGATGGAAGGAAATTAATGCCTCCGCGATGTAAACGTATCATTCTTTGCGGCATTTCTAATTTAATATAGGGCACCTAAAAAGCGTCTAAGGAGTAACGAAGCTTTCAGCATCATTTTTAATAATGTATATACAGTTTTAAATGCGGAATTTCGAAGCACTTAATAACACCCCCGATATGAAAGCAGAAAAATGTGTAATTCCCTAGCGAGCATCATTTATCTTAAGAGAACCCCCGAAGTGTTGTTCGCACAAAACAAACTTGGCTTCGTCCAATGCGATTCAAAATTCGGTACAACGGCTGTATCGTTACCTCCTTGCGTCATGTAGAAACACCTAGCCTTTCCCACACTTGGCAGCCCTTCTTTCAACTTGTTTCTTCGCGCAGTAAGCCTGCAATTTTTTCGAGTTCCTCGCCACGCTAATTCTAGGGCCTTAAAATCATCTTGAGAAATTGTTCGCGAGAGCAGAAGAGCGCCTCAAGAGCCGAAGAGACGAGAAAAAAATGGCTCGGCGAAAGTCCGACGATGAGTTTACGTCTTTTGTTCAAAATCCCGCTGAGTGTTAATCATTGTAATGTTTATTAATTTAATCGCTTTCGCCAGGATATAAATAGTCGTGCTTATTCGTAAAGCTTTTATGTACATGTATATTTTAATGGCATAAATTTTAATTTTTTTTCTTACATCATTAAACATCTTAAATTTTGTTATTAATAGTAATAAAAATTTGGAATATACGGTACCTCTTTATAGATACAGAAGAAAATTATAGATAGAATTACGTACATAAAAAATGACAAAAGAAATTGTTCGATATTTTAAAGTTAAAACGATTACAGACAGTAGCAAATATTCTTATAGTACAAAGTGATAATTTCTACATTATACAATGATACTCTGCACAGGTAAAAGAAATTCTTCTATGACCATCTTCTTCCTGTATGTTATCTTATATACCGAACAAAGTCCTGACAAATAATGTTCAATATAATATTCCTTTTGTAACGCAGCGAAAAATACGGCGACGATACGTAACAAAATAAACTGCAGAAAAATGTACACGTTAATTATGCCAGCCGCAAGAGGCATTAAACTAAATATCGTCTGAATAATGACAATATTATTTCAACCACCTTTCACACCATGAAATACTGGCTGCTCGAAGCAGAGTTTTAGGTTGAAGTTTATTCGAACCAGTTTTTCCGGTCAGCCTAAGCAAAACAATATTTTTCATCCGGAACGAGATAATTGCAACAACTCGCAACATTTTTCTCGGCGAGGTTTCGCTCTCTTTTCGAGTAGCTCAAACAAACCCACTGCACTCGGCGATTAGTCTTGTCATCGCGGCGCAAAAAGCGCCGGGCGTCTCGTTTTGCGAGCGGCTTTCGGCGAGGCCGAATTTTTTGCCCGCACCTTTCAAGCGGCTCGCCCGAAATCGCCCGGCGTATCGTGCACTTTGTTTTCACGCCTCGTGCGTGCTCCTCTTTTTCTTCCCCCTTTCGTTCCTTTTTTCATTTATTCTCTCCCTTCTTTTTTTCTTTTCTTTTTCTTTTTTTTTACGCGCGGCCTCGATTTTCTCCCTTTTTTCACCCGTTATTATGTTCTCACCTCGTCCATTTATCTTGGGCGCGTTTACCGGCCTGCGAGCGCAAAGAAGGATATCAATCGCGGCCGCGCGATAAACGAGCCGACTCTATTCCACGATAACTAACTTTTCATTCACAGGCCGACTATGACCAATGGAAATAAATGGTCCGCGCGACAGCCAAGAAGAGCGCTCAATTCGGCCCACTTGCTCGGAGCTCTTTAGCCAACAAATAATGGACCGCACCGCTGTTGTGGTGGACCGTCGTGAATCGCGCGCACGCACGCACGACCGTCCATGATTTCCGAGCCTGGCCAAATCTTTCATATGCAGGCGTGCTTTGCGCCGTCGTGCCCGTCCTAGCTTGCTGATATTGAAATATGATACGATTTCCGGCAAGAAAGGGTTTCTTGTCGAGATTCGATGCAGTTCGATCGAGATTTAATTAGATTATTCTCGGAACTTTTTTTCGCGATTAGAACTTCTTGCTTTGTTTGCATTCTTTTCTTCTTTTAGGGTGGGGACGGGATTAAGTTACGGAATAGAGAAATGTTTCGTTCGACAAGGTTTACGTTCGACAACAAAAAAATTCTAATACAATGGGTTTACAATTAATTAACACGATGCTTTAGTTTAAATTTGGTTTTTTTGTTTTTATGGTTAAATTGTATTCTGGATAATTATGCTTTTTAAAAGCTATTAATGCTTTTAAGCTTTTACATATTTTTATTGCTATTAATGTTAAACGTCCCAAGTACTGCTAATAATAAAGTATCACGCCGTATATCATATAACTAACTTTGTACTGTACAAAGTGTGAGTTAACGCTTTGATGGTCATAGTAAAATATTCTCACAATTCCAAGAGACAAAGCAAATACACGGAAGATAATTTGGTATGATTATAAATAACACAGTGCATTCGCACTAATTTGTTTACATTGAAGCGAATATTACGTTTAATTAAATCAACAATTTATAACGACTAATATGCTTTTCTGTAAATGAGTAATTATTTCATTGAATTGTTATTCAATTAATTTGTAATTTTGATGCAAAACTTGCCAATGAATTTTCGCATAAAACAGTTTTGTGCGCGTGCAATATCAATTTTACTTTAATTAAGCCTCGTGGGATAAATTATATTTTGTAATATGAATTGATGTACATTTTTTTTAAATTTTGTATTATTCAAATATCATTAGGATATTTTATATTCAATTTCATCCCGAAGAAACGTGATGTTAAAATACAAAATACTTTATCGTCGACAAGATAAATAATGAATTAAATTTCACCATTAATCCGTAGAAATTTATAAATCGGATCGTAGACATTTTTTTTAATACTGGAATCCAAAGTATACTTGAAACTCCAAAGTATGATCGTGCAGCTTAGCCAAATGATATAAAGATTGACGTAAAAGACACACGCCTGTAAAGCTATTAATTTGGCAAATCGATTCGCACGAAGCTCGGCCGGTAACATTATACCGGCGCGTAAAATAAGTGAGTTATAGCGGGCTGTCTGGTCTATTACACTGTTTGACGCGCGTCGAAAGCACGGTCATATGAAACACATCGCTAAGCGAATAAATAATGCGGGTCTGAGCTGGCGTGCACGCGCGCCCTCGCGCCGGTCTGTATAATTTCGATAAAGCGCGAGTAAAAGATGGACAATCACGGCGTCTGCCGGAGGAATTATATGTCTCGACGGTAACGGTAACTGGGACACTAGTTCCAGCCACGATCGAGCAACCCTCGGTCCCGCTCGGCGAGCAAAATATAGGGTTT
Source organism: Leptoteleia sp. ZL-2020 (assembly GCA_022817305.1). Classification (NCBI taxonomy): domain Eukaryota; kingdom Metazoa; phylum Arthropoda; class Insecta; order Hymenoptera; family Scelionidae; genus Leptoteleia; species Leptoteleia sp. ZL-2020. Next base: position 6,583 of record JABFPN010007523.1, read on the forward strand.
CGCGAAGCATTTCTTCGTGGAAGCGCGAACGCCGCCCGGTATCAGTGTTTTATGCATCCCTCTGGTGTATCCCTAGGAGGTCGCCGTGTAACCGAAAACCGAGCGAGCGGTGGCCGCCCCAGGACGTCTAATTCGTACCTCGCCTCCTTCTTTTTCTTCGTCTCCGTTTGCCTTCTTTTTCTGCTTCCCCTCGGTCCTTCTTCTTCTTTTTTTCTCTCTTTCTTTCTCCTCTTTTTTTTTTCCTCTCGTGCGACGTCTCACCCCAGCCGGTCGGCCGTTGTTGGCGCGTTTTCTCCTCCGACCAATCTCCCGGTAAAATAATATTCGCAAACACGTGCGGATATGAACTCGAGAGCTCGCGCAAAACCGAGGGTCTCCGGTGGTAAGCCTTCTGATGTAAGACGCTCGGATGAAGGAAGGAGAACGGGGAAGCTTCGATTCTTAACGACAATGTTTTTTCGCTTGCCAAGCGTCGGCCTCGTTTCAGGAGGATGTCAAGCTCAAGTGACGCCAATGATCTCGGCTCGCTGCCACTTGTTCGCTCCTGGAAATGATCAAACTCTATCTCCCCGCAAAGCCTGTTGTTGGTACAATGCAAGATTTCCTTTCATTCTATTTACATATTTTATTGGGAGTACACAAAAATTTCCCTTGTTCTTAGCCAAAAAATTGATATTCCCAATGAGTTACTCCTGATTCAAGTGCAAATTCTTCTAACATTTGGCACGAATCGAACGATACTTTCGACCTTCGACTACGCTCTTTGTCTTCGACATCAAATTCACCATTCATTATTGCCTCAGGAACGGGATCTGCATTGATTCAAAAATATATTTTCTGAAATGTCGAAGCTAAATTAAACTCAATTTTGATCAAGTTGCTAATATATTTTTTTTTTTCGAAAGTTACTAGTATTTTCAATGCAAATTAAGATGACATAATGTTGTCTAAATACACAATTAATTCTTCTTATCTGTCTGGTTAGTTTCATTACAATTCGCTCGTTAAACTTGGCAATCTGAACAATACTCGAATACACAACAATCTCAACATATATTTGAAGTTCACATGCGCGCAACGCGCACGCGGTATCCTTGGTAAACATGTTTATCGGATTCAGCATGAGATAATTAAACCCTTATTCCTACATTATTCACAACACTTCTAATTAAACCAAAAATTACAACGTCAGTTACAACTGAATTTGCGCGAGCACCAAAATTGCATTCTCATTCAAATAGAACCCCGGTAACCTGTCGCCACCTGTGCAAATATTACCCGTATGCAAGATAAACATAACTACATATAAATAGACGAATAAAATAAAGTATCGCGAGAAACGGAAGGACGTGGAGGGAGGGGTAAGGGCAAAAGGTACGTAAAAAGTAGGTAAAAAGTAGGTAAAAAAAGAGAGAGAAAAAAAAAGGAAAGGCGGGTGGCACTTGGCGGTAAATGACGTGACGAAGAATCGAGCGCAATGGCTTTGGTCGCGGGGTGATTGATAGCGACGCGCGTCCCATTCCTCCCGCGGTGAGTCTTCTTCGTTGCTCATACATAGCGCCCACGTCCACGCTAGTACTCGTCGTCGGTAATCAACGACAATCCGACGACTCTGACGATCCGTTGGTTGGGCCGTTCCTCGGGAGTACAAAGACTTTGCACGGTGGAATGATGACGACGAAGACGACGTGGCATTGTCCTTTGAAACGGATACGAAAGGAATGGGTCCGTTCCCCTTTGAAGTGTACGCCTTTCGCAGTAAAGCAGAAATTGCTGCAGCGTCCTTAGCATTTCGTCGCCGAGACATTTAAGACACAATGCGAAAGATGGGGATCGTATCTTTTAATCTTTTATACTGGACACTAGTAGCCTACCACCGAACAATCCCCCCCGCCCCCCCCCTCCTTTTATTGGCTTTTCTTCCAGCAGTTATAAGTAACTGACGATGAAGATGCATTATCAACGCAAATGGATTTTGTAGTGGCCATTCAGACTGCTTTCCAGGGTACTTTGTCTCAATTTTTTTTTCTTTCCTTCTTTTTCAACGATATAGTGTCAGTCTTTTACCCGGATAAGCATTTCTAATTGTTTATTATTTGTTATATTGTTGACAAATTGGTGCTTTTCTTGGACAGCTTGCAAGTTAAATTTAAAATCGATAATTTTAGTTATTAAATACACTTGTGCAATACCGAATATAGGGGTTGAAATCGGGAAAAGTTAGGGTAAGAACCAATTATATTGCTTTGAATTTTCCCGGATTGTAACCGGAGCAGGATCGTTAGTATTATAGAGGCGATCCCGATTTAATTTCTATTATAATCCCCCCCCCCCGTCTTAATAATAACACAGCCACCACTCCCACTGTTTAAGTTTACATCAATCAAGCGGAGTAAAAAAGTGGCGACTTTTACGATCGGCAAAGGCGGACGCGGACTGAAACCTGCGACGGGCTATGTTAAGAAAATCGTGCGCCGATTATCGCCGACAACGCGCCCGCGATAAATGTCGCAAGTCATGTATCGGTGCAAATGGTCGATCAATTGCGCCGGCTGTTGCTCGGTCGTTGAAAAATTGCAAACATCGTGCGTCGGGAAAGGAAAGGCAAGGCAAGGAAAGGAAATGAGGTACAAGCGAGTATATCATTTTCCCGTTGGCCGTCCGGAAGGCTCGGCAAACAGTGGATTAGATTGAATGCACGGCCCGCATCCATTGGCGATACGATCTCGGCTCATGATCGGCCGTTGCCGGCGCGGCCGTTGCCGGCGCGGCCGCCACCGTTGCCGCTGCCCGAGGAACGGTGCTGTTACAACTAACCGAGATTATCGCAATGTGTCTATACGTCTGTTCAACGTGAATGACGTTTAATACAGCGACTCGCGGATTCGAGCGCTACTTCATGTACGGATAACAGAACGTAACACAACGGCGATCCTGTTACACGCCGAGCCAATCGCAGATTTAAATGTAGATTACTGTTTCTGATCATGCTGACGGCCGCGCGTGTATTACAGTCAATCCCTGTGTGTATGGCACCGATGTTACGTTACCTCCGTTGATTGTTTGCTGCGCCAACATTCGTGCACTTCATTTTTCTTTTTTCTTTTTTTTTTTTCGCATCCCGCAAAAAACCCGCCGCTCGCAAGTTGCGGAGCTTCGGCTGCAATCAGGATCGAATGTAACGGGGATGGCAAAAATTGTCATTCCCCCTCCCCCTCCCCTACCCCCTGGTTGGATTAAAAGAAAACATCTAGTTCTGGGGTTTTAACTTTTTAGGAGGATTTATCCTTTCCCTTATTTTTCGTTAGTTTCGTTTGTAATTTCGCATAGGCGAGTTGTCGTGTTTTATATTAAAAAGTTCTTCTCGTGTGGATTAAATTTTCGAGGGAAATTGTACTAGAAATTGAGGCGAAGTGTATTTCAAAATAATTCGGATGTTGGATAGGTTGCTTTTTTTATTGCAACGTATTTATATAAATAAGTATCCGCAGGTTGACAAGGCCCATGTAGAAAAAAACGATCGGGCCAAGCATGGCCCAAGCTTGGTGCCGTCGATCGGCATGAAACACCAAATGTGCATGGGCCGTCATCGGCTATCCATCGGGCCGTTGATGTGCCGATCATCGGC
>JABFPN010007524.1:0-10209 GCA_022817305.1 Leptoteleia sp. ZL-2020
TTTTAAATTTCCCTCCATAATTTGAAAATTTACCTCCAAAATTTGAAAATCCAACACGTACCTAGTCTCCCAAATAGGGCGTGTCTCCAAAACCACCATTTGGCAAATTTATATATATATATATATATATATATTAATATTGTCAAAGGAATATAACAATAATAATAATAATAATAATAATAGTAATAATGTTACATAGTGTCCCATTTATATAAATATACTTGTCTCATGTATACGAATATACATATTCGACATACATATAGTTTATATATAAGGCAGAGTTAAGTTTTTATAAATGGGACATTCGCAACAGGAGTAAAGGACGCAAGCTACGCACACGGCAAACATACATGTCGTATATACAAAATTTGTATATACGACATGGGAAGGTATCCCAAAAAGAATGGAAATGAAGAAGGAGGGACGCGTGTAACTATTACTTTGACGCGAGGAAGCGCAACCGACGGAACTTTGACAATTGCACCCCCCCCCCCCAAGGAAAATAAAACGAAATTGGAGTTAAACACGGCGACGATTAAGCTGCGCCGCTGTCGTCGCCGTCGTTTAATTTGAATAATGAAGAAGCGCCTTCAGTTATTTCTGCATAATTGTTCAAAGTCCAATTCGATGGAAAATAATAATAAACCACACGGCCGCGGGGGCTTTTAATTCGTTCGATTAAGGCGAGCGAGGGCCAAGATAGCGACAGGCCAAGATAGCAGCGGGACGCGGCGCGCCTCGTATAATTAGCGCACATTTCTGCAATTAACAAGCCAATATATTTCGCTGAATGTTTCTATTGCGTTGCGCACCCTATCCGGCTTGTAATAATTCAGCTGAATGCTCAATGGTAACGTCGAATTTCGCCGTCTTGGGAGTAAGAAAAGTGTCGCCGGCCGAGGAAAAAGCTAATCGGCCTGGCCGTACATTGGCACCGATAACTATCGCCGCTATGAATCGCGTAACTTGCCCGTTATCAGTTGCCAGAGGGGGAAAAATGCGAGAAATGCGAGTGGTGGCTGCCCCCCCAAGGAATCGCTAATGAAATGAATTCCGTAAAGTGGCGGCCCGCAGTCGAGACGCGCAACCCCTCCAATTCGGCGGCCTTAATCGGCCCGCGTCACGCGCGCAAACTCCCCGCCAAGTAATTTGTAATGCAATTAATCTTCAGCGTATATTATCCGCGGAGCGAAATTAATGATTGCGTTTTCAATTAATATCAACAAACGAATTAGTTGGCGCCCGCGCCACGTTAAATACTTTGCGCGAAAGCTGCGGTTTCGAACCCCCCCCCCTTCCCCTCTTCACCCCGTCAACGCGGCCAGCGTTAATGTTTTGCTGATATTGCACGCAAATCTGCTCCGCATTTCTCATATATATACATTTGTGAGATATATGTGGCATATGTGTGATATATGGAAAATATATATTCGTGAAAATAAATTTCTATCTAGGTTATATTAATTCATGAATAACCTACATTATTTGATTAAAAAACTACTCATATATGCCCCAATGATTGACCGTCATTATTACATTTTACCATTCGCGTCAATTTCGCCCAATGCAGCCACCAAGACTAAATCGGCTCTTTCTAAATAACGCCAATCAGTCAAAAATGAATGTAAACTGCAAACAGAATCAAGTCAAACTAAAGGCTATTTAAATGCCTCAGAGTTCTGAAAAAAGAAAAGAAAAAAAAAAAAAAAACACTTGATTTCAATTCTTAATCTTTAACTCTATTTTCGACGAATTTGCATCAGCGACCACCAGATGCACAGTGCGTATGAATTTTGCTGAGGCATTCCATCGAATTAGCGCGCGAAATGGCCACTTGAAATATTTAAATCATAACCGAAACTAACGACGGAGGACTGAAAAGAAAAAAAAGATTCTCAAACCTTGCCCAATATCGATATAAAATGATTTATATATGAAATATGAGTATGAAAAAAAATTGCCTTCACGTCCACGCACGCAAGATCCTATACTCGGAATTTGCGCGAAATTTTCAACTCTTCAAGCACGCGAACCCATTTTCGTTTTTTGCGTTTCTCGGGACACGGGCGAGCCTCCTACAGCGAAATATCAGCGCCATCTTTGGCAACGTGATTGATTTTTCATTGATACGTCCATGCACGCGATATTTTCCTCAAATACATTACCCAGGTAAAATATATATATATATATATATATATATATATATATATGTATGGGAAGTATATGTGACATTTATGTGGAGGAAATCATATATGTTGACATATATGTTGATTTTTATATGGGACGATAATTTAACACTAAGAAAAAGAAGTGGGATTATCTTATAACTAAATCGATTGATTAAGGATATCTGGTTAAAAGTCTAGGTGGGCAGGGGGGATTGCCTTTGCGCGGCAAAATGATTTGTCGAATATTTGTCGTTAAAGTGGAAACTGTACGTGACTCGGTGGAATATTCACAATAATTTGTTCCCAAGCAGGGAACACCTGTCTCTCGGTTATTAACCGGCGAGCAAACTCCGAAACGCCACAAAATGGCCTGGAAGGCGAGACGGAGAAATTTTGCTAATGTCAGTTTTAAATCTCGCTGGCATTGTATAAAAGTTAATAAAGTTCCGCGTAACGGTAATTGGCGTAATAAAAAGCCCCGACGCGGCAAAATAAATCTAAAAATATCAATTTAAATCCTTTGTTCTTTAACGTCAAACGCGAGCGCTTTTCGACGCATTTGTCGCAGCGATTCGGGCAAATAAATTATTTATCGCGCCGGAGAAATATTGCGCCGGTAAATGTGCGAGAATCGTATAACATTGTATTAATTTTGTTTTCATATTTCAACGATACTGAGTGCATTTTCAGATTCTTTATCGCCGGGATATTACACGTTTATATTTACACATAAATAGCACTATAATCTCCATCAATATTTATCATGTAATGATACTCGGACTAATTATTAAAGCGACGTTAATGTGACACGTTTTACATAATGAAAAGCAAATGTTACGAAATACTTTAATCTTTCGACAACTTTAACTAATCAAAATCGTGGATTTCGCGATATATTCGTAATATTGGTTTAGGCACGTCAGTGAACGTGTTCGAACATGTTCGAGCACGTTCAAGAACTGTACGAACATTTTACGGTCCTGAAAAAAAAAAAAAAAAAAAAGCGTTAGAAATATTGTGATACTTTATAATAATACATCATACACAGATATATTAGCAAATGTTATTGTATAAGAAAGAACATTAAAAGAGAGATTATCTCGTCTTGCATCGTTATTTGATACTTTTTCTATTAAATAGCTTTCAATATTTTTCTGTTTTCTCTTCAACACTAATAACATTTGAGTATTAGATAGAATATATCAGCAATATCAATAGCATGTTTCCTCGATATTACTCAATAACGACAAATGTAAGACGCTTATAAAGATATTTATGACGCGATTGGAATATTCAACTGCCGCGTTATTTATTTGCACAGTTTCCCTATTGTTTTTCTGTTTTCTCAATTTTAGATAAAAACGTTTACCCTCGGCAAACCCGGCGAAAATATTTCAACGTGGTATTTCCTTTCCTTCCAAGTATCCCAATTCCATCGACACCTTTTTACGGCTCTGAGATTTTGTTTGAATGTTTACTCCGAGCTGCACGATTCTGTAGCCTTCGATTTAACAGATTTTAATACAGCACAAAAGTCCCCCGTAACATATTTATGCTGAAAATATACATTTCCCCGGAACAAATTTTTGCTGGGCACGAAACTTTCTAAAAGCGCTTTATCTCGCCAGCCAAAATATTAACAAAATCGATTCTATTAATATTGACTTTATAGCGATTAAACTTTCAGAGGTTATTTTGCACTGTTACAAGCACATTAATTAATTTCTAAACAATTCAACGTTCATTTTCCATTTCAACGTTTTTACATCAATCAAATATACATATATATAATTGCATCTTTTTTACAAATAAAATAAACTGATTGTCACTTGATACGAAAGATTATGTTGAATCGACACATTCCTCGTATTGCACATTTAAATATAAATTCACTCCATTTGGGCGGAATTTTCTAAAGAAAATATTGACAAATAATAACAATGGTCATTGTAATTTTACAAGAGATTTCTTTCAATGGAGTAGGAAGTCGCGCAACTGAATGAAAAATAGATAAATACTCGGCAAAAAAGCGAATGAAAAAAAGAAAAGGAAAAGAAAAAGAGTAAACAAATAAACGGCCGGGGAAAATGGGTTGTTAGGACCATGTATAATCAATCTCTCGTTTAGTCACTTACAATATTGAATAAGTGTACGTATAAAGAAATAATGAGCTACGTGTACAGTAAATTAGACGTTTTTATTCCCCTTAATCTTTCACGGTACATTACCAAATGTAATCACTTTTCTTTTTTTCCCCCGTCTTTTTTCTTTCCCTTTTTTCGGAACAGAAGTGAAAGACGTACGATTTATTTACGATGCTCGCATACGAATGCACAATCGACAAAGTACATCCAACGAAAAAAGAACCACAAATTTTGTATAAAAAGTTTATTAGTTTGTAGTCATTTTAATAACATTATTTAATAATACGTATGTTACAATTTGACAAGTTAACATTCAGGGCTCAATTATTCACAAAGCAATTCTTCCAAATATAATAAATTTGGCAATATTAAAATTCAGTACTACTAAAATATGTCATGCACTGGTCCGTGGATTATAATATATATATTTTTCCGCGTAAAAACACATCAAATTCAATTTTTTTCTTCTTCTTCTTTTTTTTGGCTTTAGCCGAAACATTTTTCTCGTACGTTACACGGACGTATGGAAAATTAAATATAATGTAAATGTTACTGGTGGCATATGAATTTTGTATGATTTCCCGGTGCACATAAAATGTACGCCATTAATGCGCGTTTAAAAAAGACTTTTTCAAACTTGACATTTACGTAATGGAGTTCTTACGTAGGTTAAGATTTTTACTGAAGAGAACGAACGCGAGCTATTCATCCAGACATTGGAATGTACTACATGTGAGGTTGCGTTTAATATTCCGCTCATAAACCAAACCGACTACATTTTGGTGATAACATTTTTCAAACTGCACACCTAAGGTGGAAATTAATTTCATTGACAATCGTAGACATTTTTCAAATAACGACTGTCAAAGTGCCAGACGTCTGCCTGTAAAGTTCTACGCGCGCTTGTGGACAAGGATGGAATTTAGTATCGTTATAAAAGTGGTGCTTGATCAAAATTGATTATTTTTCATTTCAATCTCACGGAGAATAGTAACATGAAATGCTAATGACATTCTCTGAGATGTAGTTGAAACAATAGATGAAATAATTGGAAATAAATGTAAAAAATAATAACATGTATACATATATGTAGATATACATTTTGTAGTCTAAAATTGATTACGTAAAGATCTAAAAGTTCAATTTAGAATGAAACTAAAGTTACAATTTTACCTACAACCGTGGTGGGGTAAGGGAGGGAGGGAGGGAGGGAGGTGCAGCAGTAATTTACGTTGAAAATCAGAATGTACATTTGGATTTTAAACTCGAATCCTAATTAATTGTTATTAATATTTTGCTTGAATATTAATCCGAATATTCATAATTAACATTCAAAGCAATTAGCGAAATAATTACAATACCTTTTGGTAAATTTCATCATTTTCAAATTCGAGGAAAAAGCATCCGAATGCAGACGCGCAAGGATTGCTTTTTATTTGATTACTTTTATTACATTATCATGACGTTATTTTCAACATTTATGTATAAAATTCTGAGCGTAAAACAACGTGCAACATTTATAATTGTTTCGAAGCCATTCAAATTAATTCGCGCAAATGGAATGATATGTATAATAGCATTTTGTGCGGGGTTATTTTTTGTACGTTTATCAATGAAAGGAAAATTCATTTTTGAGCCGCGCACAAGTGGTTATTTGTAAAAGTTCACCGAGGAGACCGCCCGATATAAATATTTCAACAACACACTTTCCACTTGAATAAATTATGCCGCTCCAATTTAAACGGTTAAAGTTGAAATTACCCGCTTAGAACATTCGCCGGCCAAACTCTGGCTCAACGTCGTCTACAGGCCAATGGCTGATCAATTGCAATCGTTCATCAACTTCTTTATCAATCTAATATACGAGTTTGCTCGCCAATTTGCTTGTTTCCTGCCATTAGAATATTGCTCCGTTATCAAATTAATTAAACGATAAGAAATTGTTTGTCGAAAGATAATTCCTTTCAATGTATTTTACATTTTTATTCACAATTTCAGTTCTCTTACTTTTTATCTATCCCAATAAAGATGAAACGTGTATGATTCATATATGTTTTAACAGTTTCATATATGGACATGTATGAATTTTTTTATTTTCCTATATGAAATTCTTGAAACATTCATGTTTCACGTTTACAAGAGTATTTCCGTTGAAAAAATAAAAAAAAAAAAAATCAATACCAAGACGCAAAGTTTTTCACGTAAAGTATTGTAATTTCTGCAAGTATAAATTTACAATCGAGTAAAGCCATTTTCTTCTTAAACATGTATTTGCAGTACATTTTACTAACTTTGAACAAAAGTGTTCCCTTTCGACATCAACATCTGGTGCACATTTTTCTTATATTGTTCTTTGCCACCTCACAACTCGGCTTACAGGTGTTAAAAAATATCATATAAAAATAACACGTCCACTTTATACCTTTTTGACCCAGTCTGACTTTGAAATTTTATTTATATCTTTCAAGTCAAACAACATTTTCGTCCGGCCTAACTCGTTCTAAACAGTTTTGACACTTGAACAAATAAAAATCTATTTACAGCTTTATTATCTTCGCTTCGACAGCAAACTTTAGAAAACCTTCAAAACATGAAAAAAAAAAAATAAAAAATAAAAAATAAAGAAAAGAAAAAAAAAAGAGGCAACAGAAAACTCCAAACGTATAAATGTTTAATGTTTGAAAACAGCACAAAGTTGTCTTCAACGCCACTCCATTCTTTTCCTCGCGTATCTAACTTTTCGCTAATCATCGACTTACTACAGTTATTCCCGTGTGACACGAGAACTATTTTTAAAGCATAAGCAAGAGTAAAAGTTTTATCGCAACGAGTTAGAGTGCATTTTTATAGATGTCACACGTTATCACTCGCACGTTACTCGGTTTTTTAGTCACCGATTAATTCATAATTCCGTAATAATAGCTCAATAAATTTGCATACAAAATTGATCGTTTCTTTTGCAATCGTTCAAAAAAAAAGCAGAGGCAACCGTTCGCATACAAATCGAACAATTATTCGATTACAGTCCGCAAGTTTCCATCATAAAGCAACGTCTTGCATTCACAAAATTGTTCAATCTCAGTTACCTAGCCAAGGTTCTCTTTCAACTTTCTTTATACGTACAGTTTCAACGCTAAAAAGTCACATGTTTTCCCACGTAAAGGTTGACAAACGGCCAAGTACTGGCACAGTACCTGGGTAGCATTGGGCAACAGTTGGCGATTGATAATTTGTGTATGGTTGAACTTGTTTGTGCTTTTTTCCCCCCAAGTCTACAGTAGTGGCATAATTCTTCTGATTTTGCCACACGGAAGACACCAAAGTGAAATCCCCCCTTTTTTTTTCTCACTCGCGCAGCATCGTCGCGGCCTTCTTCATTCATAATCTAATCGCCGGTTTGCATCGAGCCACATGTTGTTAATATTATGCCCACGAGCATGCAGGGATCCTTTGCGGGCAATCAAAATCAGTTATGGTTGAAAATCAATATAATTCTATTGGGGCAAAACGAGGCCGTTTTTGAAGCGCGCCGTAACGGGATTACAATGTAAAGCGCCGTGTAATTACTTATAAACAACTCGGCCGACGATTGACACACTTAATTTGCCTTTGGCGTTGCGACAACGCAGCGAGTGTCCCGTGTCAAAGTCACTTCCCCGGCCGAACTTTTCCAGCAAAATCCAAGGTCCTCGGAAACTTTTTCACGGAACTCCACTTTGTGCCCGGAAGCCGCGTCTCCGATTCCTTCCAATCTAAAATTTCCCGCCGCGATAAATCCCTTTTCAATGGAAAACGCTCCTTCAATGAAAAATCATTGTTCCTCTTCCCGTCAATGACGTGTTCTGTCTGTAACTTGTTCCTCTTTTCACGCTCAACGTCCAATCAGTTTCGATGGAACTGAGGAACGATACGTTTCTCGAATTCGCCACATTACAAGCCAACGTTTGTCAATATTTGGCAGGTTAAATTAATGAAACAAAAGCAACGATATTGTTTATTTACATCCAAAGGACACGAGGATGGATGGATGTAAATAGAAAAGGAAAACAAACTTTGTTTACATGTTGCATTAAGTTTCATCCCCCTTTCGTGCCATTCAGTTTCGTTGATTTGAAAGCAAGGCTGTTTGGAGTCCTAATTAAATTGGAAATTACCAAGTGGTAACAAGTATTTTCCAGTGGGAAAAAATGGTGGCCTACGTGTAAATTATCAAGACTCGAAAAAATAGTTGCGGTTAATTCAAGTTGGGAGAGATTGCGCTGTATAGTCTAAGTTTTAAGGTAGAAATAATACATTTTCCCGGAGATAAAGGAATAATGGAAATTGGAAATCATAGTTGCCAATGTTCACCCCGTGTGGGTTATCACTGGCTTGTGTCCAAGTACCACAATTACACCATATTCGGTTTATTTTGCACGATTTATATATACATACATATATATAATGCTATAGACATTTATCCCAAAATTGTTTACCGAAATATTGAAATTATTGATCCTATTAGCTCTGAAGTAATAAAAACATTTGCGTATACCAAAACTTTTTACATTTAACTGAAGATGGGATGTTGACTTTTTTTTATTAACTGAAACAGACAATATTATTGCTTTTGTTTCATTAATTTGACCTCACAAATGTTTCAACACACTTCCTCTTTAACTAAAGGGATGACGAAAATTCCCTATATTTTTCTATAAACTCGGTATATACTAAATCCACTTCATCGAATACAAAATCACTATGAACAGCAGAGCATTTCACCCACAACCGATGCTATGGAACAAAGGTGTCATCCAACGGTTCAAATATCCAAAATCTCATCATGGCTTTCGTTAAGTACGTCACAACGCGTGTCTCCACGAAAACGCCACATCTGCTCAATCGCACGGTACTGTGACCTTTTCCACTTCCTCGTGCCACATCCAACCATCAAACACAACAACAAATCATCTCAACTAATTTGAAACTGCGGAAAAAGCCCACAAAACTCGTAATAAAAATTGAAATTGGGCTGAAAAATACGGTCCTGGTCGGGCACCCAAGCCTCACTGGATCGGGCTCCAACCAGGCACCCTCACTGGGACCATAACAATATACAGTCCCAATCATTGCCCGATCAGGTTATTTGCTCTGCTCCCAGGGTGGCCCCAACCACGAGTCAACTATCATCGGTCGGGCCATGCTAAAGCCACAGAAGGGCCCGATTTAAGACCGGGCACGCCCGGTTTCATTTTTCCTACGGGCACTGTGACCTTTTCCACCATATCACGCCGCATCTCACCATCAAACACAACAACAAATCATCATTTCGACTAATTTTCCCGTCAATTCGACCCAAACCACGTTTTTCTCGGTAAGGCAAACTCGGACCTTTCCCGAACATGAAACCGTGGAAAAAGTCGACAAAACGCGTTGCTTTTTGGCCGCTTTCTTGATGCTTCCCTCGACTAGGGAAGCGCACGGTGCTCGCAGCGCAAACCGTTCTTCCATTGTCCGAACATCTGTGGCGTCGCGAGGAATCGCTCTGGAAGGAACGGCGGCGCGAGGTCCCTCGAAGGTAGGTAGGTAGGTAGGTAGGTAGGTAGGAAGAAAGAGAGAGAAAAAATGAAAAGGAAGGAGAAGCAGGGCAAGACCCACCTCATACGCGCGGAAGAGCCGCTCGCTTGATCGGTAATCCAAACGTAATCGTAGTCGCTCGGTGCACGCTTTGTCAGAGTAATCCGCGTGGCAACACTGTATCATTCGCACACTATCCAAACGTGAACCACTGATTTCATTGGGTAGGGGAGGGGGAAGGGGGGTGGGGGAACGACGAGACGACGGGCAACGAGAGAAACGACCGCGGTGTAGTGCAGAGGGGGGATGGGGGGCGAGGGGTCGAGAACAAGGGGACGGCT
>JABFPN010007525.1:0-10207 GCA_022817305.1 Leptoteleia sp. ZL-2020
AAGGCAGCCATCTTTGACGTAACTGCCGCTAGCGCTTGTGCGGCGCGACCAGGCACTAACGGACAACGCGAGTCAAAACTTGGAGTGTTTTCCTTTAAAACAACACCAAAACCAGCTCTGTACCTTGTTTAATAAGATTTATATGAATTTTCAAATTTGTAAAGTCCTTTTTGAATCACCCTGTATTTTACGCCATTCACTATGTCTTATTTCGATATTCAAATGTGGCGTTTCTGTTCATTTTTATTTTTCTCTTAATGGTAAGAAACTAACCTCCCATCTGTCAATGTTCCGCAGTCATATTCAGTTACTGGCCGGATTCTGCAGTTTAGCCTAAATAACAAATACCAAATTGAAATTAATATTATTTAAAAAAGTATATCTAAGATTATAAATACAATTGAATATGAATATTTTATATTTAATTTTAAATTACAAATTTACTTTTATATTAATAAATACTAAATGCCTAATTTAATTTAATGTTAGTTAATAATTAAAAGTATTATAGACAAGAATATAAAAAGTATTTAATAAATAAAAATCAATACCTGAGTTTAAAATCAACTTATGCTTGAAATGGTTTATAAACATGCTTTCTTTTATAATGGTTTATTAACTAATATATTATAAATTAGTGAATGCCATTAAAATACCTTGTTTGAAGATTGAGTCCGCTCATAATACCTGAAACAGAAATGTATAATACAAACAAAGCAATTGTTCTTAAATTTTAAAATTATTATTAATTAATTGATGAATATGTACTTATCTGACTATCTCGGAATTTATTCCGTTCCTTGAGTTTTTGGAGTTATTATTAACACGTCTTAACCTCCAAGCTGTCACCCACGTTTGAAATAATACTATCTATCTATAGATGTACATACATATACATTCATAGGCTCTCATCTATGTGTTACTTTGTCTTGTCAAAAGACTTTGCGAAAGATAGAAAAAGAAGAGAGACAATTTTCCTCTTACTATATATGCCACCGGTGGCAGCACTTCTATGGGTTAATCGTAGAACGGTGTGTCTTTGTCTTTTTTAAATGGCGTCCTTGCAAGTAAGACAGTGACACCGATAGCTCTCAGTCACATATCCCAGTAAAGAATGTAGCGGCAGTCGTCATCTCGTTCAAATTTGATTTTACAACTTTTTTTTAATTAAATAAATAAATATATTGACTTGGCTCATCGGGAGGCTTCCGCCACCCTTGATAACTAAGGAAATTTATATAAAAAATAAGAGAGAAATTAAGGCTTTATTTGCGCAATTGGAGAAAAAACAGAGAGAAAAAGAAGAAGCAGAGCTGAGAAGTTTGCAAAAAGAAAGACTATATGAGACTGCATAAAAAAATAGGAATAAAAAGATGAAAATAGAAGACAACATAACGGAAGAAGAATGGAAACAACATTTCATTAAATTATTAGGGGGAACAGACATAAGGGTCATGGTAGAAAAAAGAAGACGGATAGAAAATGAGAAGATAGAAGATATCACAGAGGAGGAGATAGAAAAACTATAAAATAATGAAGAAGTAAATGGCGGCAGGATAAGATGGTATTCCAAATGAAGCCTGGATATATGCGGATGGGACAATAAAAAAGAAACTGCAAAGGCTGTTAGATAAAATTTGGAAGGGCTAGCAAATGCTGGAAGAATGGAAAACCGCCCCGAGTAATAATTTCAAGAGGGTATTGATTGGGCCCCTGCTGGGCGGCCCCTATTATATTCCGGGCCCCGAGGTGGCACGCCCAACGTGGCCCACACATGGATGTAATGCGTGACCCGGCTGGGGCCTGGCCGGGTTTACCATTAGAGTTAAAGGGGGTCACCTGCCGGGGCCACGCGAGGGCCCGGTCAAAATCACCACTAGAGGGCCCGGACAAAAAAACCACATGGAAGCCCAAACAAATTATGAAAATTAAAAATGAACACGTAATCGGTTCAACATTTTGGTTTTGTCCACTTCTTCCTTATGATTCTTCTACCTTGAAACTTAAACACACGAGAGAAAAACGGCATAAAATGTATCGAAAAATGGCATTAGTTTAACAATAGGTTATGATGTAGTTCTGCCAACAATGAAAGTACATATGACGCATAGTAATATCAATGCGGCAGTACAATGTTGGAAAATTCTGTAAGGTGAACATAATGCATCATGTTGTTCTAACATGGTATACAATGTACATTTTATTTTGTTTTATTTATATCAATAAAGTGATAGCTGACAATCTGAATATAATTTCAAATTTAACAGGAGAAAATAGAAGAAATTAGAGGTTTTCCATTCCTTGGAAGAATTGATTCTGCGTAATTTTGTCGTAACGCTTACAATGAAAAAGTTTTTTGGGCAGATATTATTTGTTTTTGAAAAAGATAATATTGTATTCTAATTGTATATCTTTACATATAGTAATACTGTATAATAATATTAGTATAAAATAATGTCAAATATAGTGCAAAATATAATGTAATGTATATACATAACGAACAAAGTATAACAGACAATATTACTGTTTGTAACTATTTGTTTGAGATACATGTCAAACGAAATTTAATAAAATTGTTATAAAAATAATTGTGGTAATTATTAGGATGATCCCCCCCCCCTAAGGTAGGGTTATTATACATGAAATCGATGTATTTTTTCGCCCTGATTACGAATCCGCAAGAAAAACTTGGCGGTCGCTATCGGTTCAAAAGTTATTGGCCAAAAATGGGTAAAAATGGCACAAAATCGAAAATATCTTTCCTTATGTAAAAAAATTGGAAAATCTGTTCAGGCTATCGTATTCAGCGGAAAAAAATACACAGAAAACATGTGTTATATCGTTTGGAAGTGTGGGGATTGTCTCCCTGCAGACGACAATATAGTCCCGCGCAGCGCGTCCGGGTTGAATTTGGCGTTCAAGATTTCGTCAATAACTCTGAAAATATCAACTTTAGAGATATGCTCCAAAGGACCAAAATTGCTCCTTACGATGTTCTGGACCCATGTAGTTAGTTTACTTAGATTTTAAAGATATAAATTTCTTGATGGATAAAAATGGTTTCAGGGCATATGTCCAATTCCTCCTGCAGAAACGCTTGGCGCGGATAATTATAAAAAAGAAAATATGCGATTCCGGTGCATTCAGTGGCAATATCTATACGGCTGCTTTTAAAATATGAAATTGACTTCGCACTTCTTTCAAAATTGCATCGTATTTTCACACTTTTTTTTTTATTGCCACTTACGCGCTTATATTTGCGGCACCGATACAATCCTGTGTCTGTATTTAATGGTACATCCGTATCACATTCAGTACACTTTATAGAATTCGGCACTACATTGCGAGCACACAAAAATTCCATTAATTTCTCCGCGTCGGATGTTAAAAGAAGAAATTCTTTTAATTTCATTATGAATATAAATGCAATTCAAACGTACAGTGTAAAACACAATATACTAATGAATAAATGTTAAAAACTTAAAATTTATAGTTGTAAAAAAATTAAGATATTAAGTCAGATAAACATAAAAAAATAATATAATAAAATCATAACAATTACGTACTAATCTTTTCGACTAGAAGAATAAAGAAATATAATAAAAACGTACATTTTTTTCAATGCTTCGATAGCAGAAAAAAATGTACAATTTTATTTGTTTATAACTTTTGAACCGATAGCGACCGCCAAGTTTTTCTTGCGGATTCGTAATCAGGGCGAAAAAATACATCGATTTCATGTATAATAACCCTACCTTAGGGGGGGGGATCATCCTAATAATTACCATAATTGTTTTAACTAAAACATAACATTCATTATTGATGTTTTTGCTTTTCAAAGTACTGACATACTGACATGGAATAGAAACAATATTAAAAACAGAAATATTTCTGCCATGTTTTTTGCAGTGTATAAATATATATATTAATCGATGCATAAACATACATAAACGTACATATATATTATAACGCGGTGAACGCCGCTGACTGGCGGTTGCGGCCGAACGGGACGCATCGCTCTATGACACCTCGGGTTATTGGGCGCCAGGCCACTTAACCTCCAACGGCCAAGGTATTCGCGGGGCCATCCTGGGCCCTCGCCGGTGAGTGCCGGGATAACTATCTGAACAGGCCGGAACGCGAGGAGCCGCGGGGCGCCTCACGTCCAGTACAGGCGGGTCAACGGGACCCGTGACCCGGCATGCGTACGCAGCTGCGAATCATTCGGCTAATCAACATTAATCATTAACGCACAGGGCGCAGCATGAGGTGCTACGCGGGTGGCCAGACCAGCCGAAGACGGAGCCAAACTTCGGGATATGGACGGTGTTCGCCTGGCTGTGGGAACGGATGAAGGAAATCAAAGAAATCAACACTTTCTCCAAAACCATTTTATTTGACAGTGGGGCGGGTGCCCTCCCACCAGCCATTGGGTTGAGCAGCTGCACAGCACCTGAAACAGAACCGCGAGAAGCGAGCGAAAAGCTGGCAAGAAGTGGCGTGCGACAAACCAGGTGACGGGGCTGTCATGCTAATCGAATTAACGGGTGCATGCTCTTGCTCAATTCAAAAATTGAAAAAAGCGTTTCAATTAACTCATATCGAAAATGGTTTCATCTCGAAAGCAGGATATCATAACATAACGAGAATACAAATAAATTTCAAATGTAGCGCTATTGAACGCCAAACAAAATTAAATGTTAACATATACATACCGTATAGCGGCAATAAAATATAAGTCCAAGACACTGTTTGTACTACTGAGGTTAATATAATGCACAGTGGTAGTGCTAATTTATCATATCTTCTTAGAATTTGTTTGTGTTTGGGCAAATAGTTTATTTTCCAATAGGTGTCTTCAGTAAATCGATTTAAATCCAAAACTTCGCTCTTCATATAAGCAAATGTGAATAATTTACTTGATTCAGAATAGACAGCACTGACACACGGAGCAGAGAAGGATAATGCCTAATTAAATATAATATATGTTAAATTATTATAATAAGTTGTTATTTAAATGTCAAGTTTTAACGATGAATATCTTTATATATAAATTAAAATCTTATGCATGTGAAGCTGGCAAAACCATTATGACACAATTCGACAAAAATTATTTTAATATTTAGTGCTCATTGATTGTTGCGGCTACTTTAAATAAAGAATAGTTCATATTTCAATCGAAAGATAATTGTTCTTAAAGTCAAGGAACTAAACATAAACAACTAACTATTTATGTTGGTGTCTGATTGCATCTAAGAAATTTGATATTATCGATAATGTTTTTCTTATAAATCAAATAAATCATGAAAATAAACACTGAAATATATACTTTTATTGAGAGAAATTTATCTGTTATTTAATTACATCGCAAAAGTATATATAAATGACACAAAACTATGCAAATTTAGAATTAAAGCAAGCGTCTAAACATCTATGAATTTACGCTGAATACAAGCCGAGTTACACAGGCTCGCTAAATAAATGAATAGCAACTTCGCAGAGTTGCTAGCTGAGTGGCACGCATGGCCACTACACAACGCAACTAATACGCATCGCAAACTCCTGTGTATCACTCTTGCAAATATGAAAACAATTTATTTCTGATTAATTACTTTAACATTAGATTAGTCTTTTCCCGCGAAATACTTAACACGATTAGAGGTAAACTATAAACTCCTTTATTAATGAATAAAGTTTAACATTTAAAATTTGATAATTATTTACGTTACTTTTATTTCAATCATTTATCATTCCTTTTAACACTTTATTCACTTGATTAATTAAACCCCATCCATAACCTCCAAACCGGCAAACGCTGTTAGCAGACGCGCTAACATTAAATGGTCCTTCGAGCCGGATAGCACGTACGGATAGCACGTACGGATAGCACGTGCGGATTGCACGTACGGATAGCAAGTTCGGATAGCAAGTTCGGATAACAAGTCCGGATAGTACGTCAGGAGGATAGCCAGTTCGGATAGCAAATTCGGATAGCAAGACGGATGTGAGGTTGGTCAGGTAGTGCTAACGGATTAAGAGAAAATTCAGCAAATTAAGAGATTCGCAAACATTTGAGTGATCAATATGGATCAAATCAAAACGCTATTGAATGCTGCTGAAGAAAAATTTAAGTTTATACAAAATTGCGTTAGTAACATCAAGAAAAAAGGTAAAGCAAACTTCACAGCACATCTATTGAAAGGTAGACTCGAGTTGATTACCAAAGCCTGGAAGGATGCTGAAAACATTAACGCACAACTGTTGTCGAGCACTGCAGAAGATGAAAAGGCTACCATCGAATATTTCTCTCAAGGAAACTTTGAAAACGCGAGAGAAAGTTATTTCGAAGCAGTGGATTTCTTAAACGAGGAATTGGGCAAATGGACAGACTCAACAACTGCACTAGTCCCTCCAACAGCTAACTCTACATTAGCTGTAACGGATACAGTAAGCAGAACAAGAACGGTAAAACTCCCGTTACTAGAACCACCCAAATTTAACGGAGAATTCATTAAATGGCAGACATTTTCGGATTTGTTTTCTAACTCAATCGGAAACAATCCAGAGCTCAGCGGAGCTCAGAAAATGCAATACTTAAATTCATGTCTAGTACCCGCAGTTCAAGCAAAGATCTCGTCACTAGCGATCGAGGATGCTAACTTCGATGTCGCTTGGTCTACGCTCGATAACTATTATCAAAGTAAAAGGGTTATAATTAACGCGCATTTGAATAGATTAATAAATATTCCCAAATTAGAAGAAGACAACCTGCAAAAACTACAGGAAACGGTCAGTTCAATAACGCAAACATTATCAGCACTTCGCAAAATGGGATCTCCAGTAGAGGCATGGGATCAAATATTGACCGCAAATATCGCAAATAAGATGGAAACAAAATTGTTCAAAGAATGGGAAGATTCACAAGGAAACGGTAGAGAATTGCCCTCTTTCGAGCAAATAACAACTATTTTAGATAAGAAAATTTGCACGCTTCTTGCATAACTAAGCGATCTAAACAAAAAGCGGAATCTCAGAGAGTACACCACTCTTTAGCATTACACAAAATAGAAAATTCAATCAATGTCTATAATAATTACGTTGTTGACGCAAAAAGGAAAAAAATTGGGGAAAAAAGCAACAACAAACAAAGGCATTGATAACGCTAAGCTATATAAGGCGTCGAAAACCGCCAGACAAGTCAGTAGTAAATCGACTAGACGGCCGATTAATACAAAGCGAATGAAAAGTAAACTCCAAAGAGTAAAAGTGCGAGAATCTGGCAGAAAACAGATTAACGCACATCACACTTTGAATATGTATCGAGAAAATCGTTATGATTTCGAGCCAACTCCACCGAGCGATCTTCCTCGAGAAGCTGGCCCTCCAGTTATCCAACATTATAAACTCCCCAAAGATAAAGCAAAAAACCCCAGAGTGACTGAGGTGCTAATACATAACTTGATGTCGGATGACTTTGACACAATAAAGTCAAACCACGCACCGGAGGTGACTCCTCCAGCAAACACGGAACACGTTCCAGTGGTAACTCCACCTACCACAACTACAACAACTAAAAGAGCAACAGAAAGGATGATAAAGATCAAACTGCCATGCAGAACGATCGAAGTACCTGCGCACATCCCAACGCATGGGAGAAGGTACCGCCTAACTTTCCCCGAAGGAAAATACACCCTTCGGTGGAATAAAAAAGGCATTTTATCATACCTGCTTTTAGAGAATGAAAGAGAAGTTCAAAACAAAAGAAAAGCGGACCAGCTCCGTAGAAAAATCTCGCTAGCGCGCAGAGAACAAGACTTGCGCCAAAAAGTCAAAGCTAATATGCTGAAAAGGACCAGAGAGGAACAACTCTTCTGGGAACAGCTCAACAATACATTCCAATGCCACCCAAAGGAATGGGAAGCTTTGCTAGATAATCAAAACCCACCTAAGGGAAAAATAGAAAGATGTATGGTGATACCGATAGAGTTCTGGTGCAATACACACCAGACGAGTACATGTGGTTGTTTTTCGAGCAAAGCAATCATACAGCAAAGGAAATTCTTCGCAACAAAATATGTCTCGCAAGGAGAAATCGAAGACCTCAAAAAACAACGAGGAAAACAACCCATCTCACAACACATCCACATCGAAAAGTTCTATTAACAAACTTATCACGTAACATATCAATTAGGAGATAACATAAAATAGTTGCGCCAGATTATACTGCCGCAAGGGGGGCGGTATGTTGCGGCTACTTTAAATAAAGAATAGTTCATATTTCAATCGAAAGATAATTGTTCTTAAAGTCAAGGAACTAAACATAAACAACTAACTATTTATGTTGGTGTCTGATTGCATCTAAGCTTTTCTTATAAGTTTTTCTTATAAAACAAATAAATCATGAAAATAAACACTGAAATATATACTTTTATTGAGAGAAATTTATCTGTTATTTAAGTACATCGCAAAAGTATATATAAATGACACAAAACTATGCAAATTTAGAATTAAAGCAAGCGTCTAAACATCTATGAATTTACGCTGAATACAAGCCGAGTTACACAGGCTCGCTAAATAAATGAATAGCAACTTCGCAGAGTTGCTAGCTGAGTGGCACGCATGGCCACTACGCAACGCAACTAATACGCATCGCAAACTCCTGTGTATCACTCCTGCAAATATGAAAACAATTTAAGTCTCATTAGTTACTTTAACATTGGATTAGTCTTTTCCCGCGAAATACTTAACACGATTAGAGGTAAACTATAAACTCCTTTATTAATGAATTTAGTTTAACATTTAAAATTTGATACTTATTTACGTTACTTTCATTTCAATCATTTATCATTCCTTTTAACACTTTATTCACTTGAATCATTAAACCCCATCCATAACCTCCAAACCGGGAAACGGTGTTAGCAGACGCGCTAACATTGATTAATAATTTGTTACTAAGACAAATTTATTACTCCACCCGTTTTAAAAAAAAACATGGTTGTGCCAGCATCTCGGTGAAGCTAAGGCTACCAAAAAACTTATACGAGGTTCTATAATTTATTACTTATTTATTACTGCTGAAATCAAGCAAAATTATAAACAATTTTCGAGTTTATTGAATAATTAAAGAGATAATTCAAATTTTATATAACACGGTACGCCACATACCGTAGATAATGCATCGCCCTATACAAGGCACGCTAAAAATAATTCCAACGAGCACAATCAACTAAAATCGCTTTCAAATTATAAAGCAAACATGGCAGGATGAGAAATAACCGCGTTTACAATTATTAGACCTGCCGATTAGGATATGCAACTGCAAAAGTACAGCGAAGCGTCTGCAGCGCCGTAGCGCAACATGTAAATCGGTATAAAAATAATTCTAACTAACATCAATTAAATAAAAGCAGTATCAATTAATCAAGGATACACAGAAGAATAAGAATTAACCGCTTTTATATTTATTACCCCTGCCAATTACAACATGCAACTGCAAAAGTGCAGCGAAGCCTTCAGTTTCAAATGATAAAGCATAGACGTGAGGAGGAAGGGGCGTAGCCCCTTCCGATCTTGCGATCGTCCATAAACCACGGATATTTTAACTATTTTCCTCAAAAATACCGAAATTACGTTATTTTTGGTATATTAGAGAGAGAAAGACTTATGTGGCCGTCCATGTGTCAGACAAGGACGGAAGATACGGGAAATACGACGAAATATACAAGTTTCGTTAGTTTAGTTAGCTTGCCCGAACGCGAAAACCTCGGATTCTCGTCAATTTCGGAGCAAAATGTGGTATTTTTGCATGTTTTGGGGGATAAAAAAAGAAGAGAAAAGGTCTAACAACCAGTCCGTTAGTTCCGTAAGCCTTTATGCGACGGGATAGGGGTTGATTTATTTAAAACTAACTAAACTAACCTAACCTAGACGGGATAGGTTTCGATTTAATTAAAAATAACTAAACTATCCTAATCGAGACGGGAGAGGTGTTGGATTTATTTTCAAATAACTAAATTCTCCTGTGTATCCTTGAACAATTGATACTGCCCATGTAGAAAAAGATGTCGTTTGCCGTCGATCGGCTATCGATCGGCATGAAACACCAAATGAGCATGGGCCGTCATCGGCTATCCATCGGGCCGTTGATGTGCCGATCAACAGCTAAAGACGATCGGCCGATGATCGGCACGTCAATGGCCCGATGGAT
>JABFPN010007526.1:0-10207 GCA_022817305.1 Leptoteleia sp. ZL-2020
TAGAGATGGCATTACTAGACTAGAACACCGCTATGAGAAATGTATCAGCCTTGGAGGAGATTATGTTGAGAAATAAAAAAAAAAAATTCTTAAAAACGTTGTTTTTCTTGGTCAGGCCGGAAACTTATCAATCCACCCTCGTATGAAGAAAATATTTCGAATATTTAATATGAATAAAATAATAGTTTCAAACAGGAAATTCATCATTTCCGCATTGAAGATTCAATTATTACAAAAAATTATATACATCTATTCTTTTTTTCGTAAAGCTTTTCTTCAAATATAGGTATTGCAATAAAATTGTTTTCATATACTAATAAAATATAATAAAGCTTGCATAAATTATAGTTTAATAAAAATATTATTATTTAAAATATTAATTAGTACATTTATTTAACATAAAATATTAGTAATGTTGTTTATGAGGAATTTGTTTTTAATATTTGAAAATAATTTAATTTTAACGCGAAGACAATTAAATTATTTTCATACTTGTGAGTCAAGTTATATTTGAGACTTGTATATCTCTAATTCTATAGGCATGCAACAATAGTAAAGTCACTTGACTTTATCAAGATGAAAATAACATTTCATTTGATCAATAACCCAAGAAAGCAATAATATTATCATGTGAAAACCTTTTTGACACATTCCATTATATAACATGAATATCAGTATTTATTTTTTCAATTAATTGTAAAAATCAATTATTCAGATATAATTTTGTGTTTTCTGTTTATAGTAATTTATGAATATAAAACTATTGAGTACTAGTAAACTTATATTTCATGAATATCAGAGTATATCACATTAATATTTCATAAATTTGCTTTGCATTGTTAAAGGGTCATGCCTACCTGCAAACATTCAAAAAATGTATTCTTTAACTTTTACACAGTTTTAATCTACGTATTTTGAAGATTTTGTGATAAAGATTTGAAAGCGATCCGATGAAAATTGACGGAGTTACAGTCCGTGAAAGGCAAGCGCGTGCGGCTAGTTGCGTTGCGGCGGGAGCACTTTAAACGCGATTATCTCGAAACCACTTATTGAAATGCGGTGAATTCTACTAAGAAAAATACGTAATTCTCACATTATATCTTCTCTTTTGCCACGTGAATTTCCCATATGGGTTTCCCATATGGGTTCTCATGTGGGTTTCCCATGTGGGTTTCCCATGTGAGCTTCCAACATAGGAAGTGAAATCGGATTTCTTTTGATTTAAAAAAGTCTTGAAATCTGCTAATTTTCAACTTGATGCGATCACGCGCTACGAATTCTACTAAGAAAAGCACGTAATTCTCACATTTTATCTTCTCTTTTGCCACGTGAATTTCCCATATGGGTTTCCCATGTGGGTTCCCATGTGGGTTTCCCATATGGGTTTCCCATGTGAGCTTCCAACATAGGAAGTGAAATCGGATTTCTTTCGATTTAAAAAAAAGTCTTGAAATCTGCTAATTTTCAACTTAATACGATCACGCGCTGTGAATTCTAAGAAAAGCACGTAATTCTCACATTATATCTTCTCTTTTGCCACGTGAATTTCCCATATGGGTTTCCCATATGGGTTCCCATATGAGTTTCCCATATGGGTTTCCAACATAGGAAGTAAAATCGGATTTCTTTTGATTTAAAAAAAAGTCTTGAAATCTGCTAATTTTCAACTTAACACGGTTACGCGCTTCGAATTCTAATAAGAAGAGCACTTAATTCTCAAAATATGTCTTCTCTTTTCCCTCGTGAATTTCCCATGTGGGTTTCCCATATGGGTTCCCATGTGGGTTCCCATATGGGAAACCCATCCCAATTTATCATATGATTTCCCATATGGGTTCCCATATGGGAAACCCATATGATTTTTTTCAACAGGGATATCCATTATCCACCGGGTATTATACGTATTCTTCCTTATAAATTCCATTTGACATGTATATACATATGTATATATATATATCTCAGTAAACGAGAAATTATTAACAATTATGTGTGCAGTTCAATTTTCTCAAATTAAACAATTTCTTGAATTAAAACAAGGTACACTTATATGATGAACAGTCGGTTTTTTTAAATTTAGCAATTGTTTAAACTGGAACATAAAATTAATCAAATTGTCTCTTTTAAAAATTCCGTATTTTAAAATACATTATTTAATTTCCATGTTGCCAAATTAAAAATTATTAAGTTTCCCGCTTTCTTTCTGCTTTTTGTCCACGAATAGAGAAGATTTGAGAACTAGTCCGTGCACTGCACAGTGCACTACACGGAGCTATGATAAGCACTCTTTCATTCGGGTAAATTGTAAAATAAAATAGAAAAAAAAATAAAAAAAAATTGAAAAATAAGGTTCGTCAGTTATCGTCTGTTTGAATTTTATTTATTTCATTTATTCTATTCTGCTTACTTTTTTTACGATGTTTGTGTACAATGCGCAGTGATCCACGGCGCATGCACTCGTTGTCATCAGCAGTGATGCCAATGAGCCGTGGGCCGTGGGACGTTTTCTATGTAGTAGTGTATACGTGTGCAATCGTATTCGAGTATCTTCGGCGGCGCTCGTTCGAAATCGCTAGAGCACATGGCCGATTGCGTTCGAGATAGAAATTCACGAGAATTTACTAGTTTATGAGTTTCCAAAAACAGCGAATCAAAACTTGTAATGTATTAATGCAAATATGTAGCGAAATGATTAAATATGACCCACTGATTATGTTCTTACAGGTTTCACCGACAATTAAATTATTTTCATAATGAAAAAGTTACCTATTTTTTTTTTTATTATGAAATATTATTTTATAATTATTATTTAAAATTAAATATTATTATTTAATATATTAAGATGAAGTCAGAACTTTTGCAATAAAAATACATGGCATAGAATTAAAAACACAAAAGTTTTTCACAATTTTAATTTAGATTAGATTTTTATTCAGAATTAGTATTTTTACATACAGTAACTTCATGTGTTAGCGCCACAGCTAACCGAGTTTGCCGGAAAAGGGAAAGGTCGAGAAAGAAAAGGCAGCGAATAAACTTAAATAAAACCGTTTATTATTAATTGAAACAAAGAGAAAACAAAAAGAAAAGAAACCGCACTTTGCGTTGAAAATCTAACTTATAATAATGACTAATAATGAATATTGATTAATAATGACGATTCACAAAATTGACTAACTTGTTGTAAAGATCGGCGTTCCTTATAAAAGGTCGTAATGAAAATTAAGGGGTAGAGCGGTGTAGGGAGAGGGGAAGGTAGAAGATACAAATTTTAAAGAGCGGAATTATAAATGAGGTGAATGACCTAAACTTGAAATGAAAATAGAAAAGCAATTGAATTTAATGATAACATGACGTAGGCGGTGATTACAAATAACGCGGATAAGAGAGTATACCGCGAATGAAAACAAGTGTCGAATTATAAGCGAAATAAATCGGCTTATCGGAAAGCATAAAATTGAATTAAAGTAAGCGAAAATCTGCCGCGAAAGTGCAAGCGGCGAAATCCGCTCGATCGGCATTGTCGCCGATACATCATGAAAAATAAGATATTAGATATGTGGGATATCCTTACCCAATTTTTCTTGGAAGAGATTGTTTGCGAAAAAGATTCTTGCGCTGCGAAATTTTTGCAATTGTTGCAATCTTTTGCAATTAAAGCATATTTTCTGTTTTTAAAACTTGCTACCTAATATCCTACTGATACATTGGTGGCGTGCCAACCAACGGATATCACTCAACTTAAGAACTTTTAGTTGAGGTTCTTGAAAGCTAAGCTGCCAATCACGGAATGCTCCAGTTCGTTTTGGACTAAAATTCATGAAAGCAGGTAGACCTTTAACAAATGCTCTACATCTTTTGGCATTTCGTTGCAAGCTGCTGAAGCAGCTAAGGCAGCGGAATGACAAATACATGGCATTGTTTACAGTTTTGAGCACTTTTCCATCAGTTTAGTCATAAAAGAAGATCTTTTGCCGACCATGACAGAAGCACTGTCACATGCTAAACTAACAACATTTTTAATGGGTATTTCTTTTTTTATCAGATTTGATTCGAAAACTTAAGATAACTTTTCTGCTGAACAGTCAGTTGGGTCTAAATGAATTAGTTCCAACAATTCCGAGCATACTTCCAGTTTTTCAGGATGAATGTAACGAACAGTTAAAGTCATCCACTTGTCATTCGTAAAGTCGGATGTCTCATCAATAAAAATAGAAAATGGAGTATGTTTTATATTGTCAACAATGCGCTCAGTTTCTCGAACACAAAGCACATTCTTTACAATGTAACTACATTTTGTGCGACCTATAGATATTTTCTGTAGAACTTCTCCTTTTTTGCAAAATACCTTCATTAGTTCTACCAAGCGGTTCGCTTTAATAAAAGGAATTCCTTCTTCAGCGATAAACGATGCTATAATAATCTCAGCTGTTTTGACTTCATCATCAATATCTGAGATTACAGCATTCGCACTACATGAAGACGCTGTTGAGGAAACAAGAAGAGGTTCAGAAACTGTTGATGAATCCCTACCTATAGCAATAAAAAGTGGTGATGATAAATTAGCAAGATGGTAAACGCGTTTAGCGTGTTTTCTGATTTCAGATAAACTGCCAACGAAAGCTTTGTCACAGGCGCGACAAAAAAATTTGCTGTTATCATCCTCTACTTCTTTCAACCAATCTTTCAATGAAGAATCTTCTACCCAATGTGCTTGAAACACTTTTGGCTTCTAAGACTTAAACTTTTTGTGCGGTATCTCGTCTTGATCCATAGTAGAAGATAACTACTACAAGATACCAAAAAAATTAAAGAAAGAAGGAAAAATGTTCAAAAATTAAAAACCTCTCAAAAGTTCAGAGTTAATTTCACACCTTTAGTCAAAGTAAACTAACGTTTATTTTTCTTTTGAAATATTACAGATTCCAGTATTTTTACCATTCTTTCCCATTAATTATTGTTAGCAATCATAGCGTTCACCCGCCTCCTCAAAATTCAGACGAACGTGTCGTCCACGTTCCCACAAAATTCAGACGAACGTGGCGTCCACACATCGCCAATTGTCCAGCGTGGCGTCCAACCCCGACGTCCACACGGTAAGAGTGGGGAGGCGCCTTTATAAGCGCGCGCTCCGCGCCAGCAAATACAAATGTCACGAATACCTCGTAACGCTCACATCTCCCGAGATACTCCGGGATACCTATCCTTAGCCTAAGGCAAAATACTGCCGGACGGCTCTCTGAAAGACTATACTGTCTTTCATACTCTCGCAAGCCAGTAAGCGGCCTTGCTTTAACATAACGCTATCGGCTACCCCGAGACTCTGTTCTCAAGAGCAGTCCATCATCTATCTACAAGTGGCACATTTAGTCCACGTCTTACCGGGCACTACGCCCACCTCTGAGGGTACACGGCCGTCGTGTTTACCCTCATAGAAGAATCAGGCCATTCTGCGCCTTTCCTTAACGTAACTTAATCGGCTACTAGGAGACATGGTTCTCGGTAGTAGTCCTTCACATCTTCCTAAGTGGCATATCGAGTCCACTTTCAACAGGGAATCTATCGCCCACAGCTGAGGGTACACGGACGTCGTGCTTCCTCATAGAAGAGTTCTCCTGGTGCTTTGAAGAAGGAAAAAAAATAAAAACCGAAGCACGCACAAAGTTAAATTTTCAACAACAAAAACCGATTTAAAAATTGTCCAAACGAAAAATTAAAATAAAATATCCAAACTCACTGAATTAATAAGTTTCGTTAATTTATTTACGAAAAAAGCAAAATGATAAGAGAGAAATTCAGAATCAGCGAAAGATATAATTCGCGATGCGATCTGAATGCCAACTGTGTCGATTTAACGCAAAATGCTACCGCCGAAAAAGCAATTTGATAAAAAAAAGCCGAAGAAAATCGAGGACGGACGAACGGACGGACGAACGAATGAACGCGGCAGGCAACCTCCATTGAATTTGAATATGAAAAAAAATTTAAGATTGTTAAACGAATTGTAAAAATTGTGAAGTAACTTAAAAAGTTGACCGGACTATGTACTCGTTCTTACTGACGCCAAATTTATACTCTCGTATTGTAACATCTATCTCTTTTTTTTCCCGAAATTCAAAAAGTATTACAAAAACTTTGATTTCTTATTCGCTTTTTGTCCTCAATATTTATTGAGAATGTACATACGCACCAAAAAAAATTACCTAAAAACATTAATGAATACAAATTATTAAAATCAAAATTATATTATACAATTATTAAATAATTTAACAATTTTATAATATATTTATGCAATATACATATCCCGCGCAATGCGTATTAATGTATACGTGTTATAAATATATATGTATATATACTTATTTATTCAAACTTATCTGTACGTTTAATCGTGCGAAAGCAATTAAATGTAAAACGTTTGAAAATTAAAATTAAAATTAAAATTAAGTGATAAGCTGACATTCATTTTTATCATAAGAAAAATAATTCATTAAAAAATATGCCTAGTTTCATGTTGCAAATTTGAAAGAATACATTAACAAATTGTCATTTCTCTTTAACCAATGTTAATATCATTCATTTTAAATGCGCCCCAACGTTTTAATAATTCTTTAACGTTTAATTCTTATCAATAATTTTCGTAATTATACGAATAAATCTTTCTCAGTCGCTATCTACGCGCAACCACATTAATTTTTCCTCACAAATCATTTTGTACAAAGTTTATAATTATTACAAAATTTTAGGTACATGTATGTACCGTTAAAATGAGTTCGAAAAGTTACACCCAATGAACCTATTATCAGGAAACTATTTTTCTCAAATCAACGATTATTTTTGCAGTAACTGCACATTTATCATAAAAATTACATACTTATATAAACACATATGTTGTAATTTTAATTAATATTGTAATGATGCAAAACATTAATTTAGTAAATGGTACATTATTGTGATTAAATCAATGGTTACTAATTCTTTCTAAGTATTATATCACTAAATAATGTGCACAATAATATACAACTAAAGTGTAATTTTAATCCATAACATTGTTCCAAAATTTTCCTTCCAACAATAAATAGTATTGAAATACAATTATGGATATTTGTGAAAGAATATACTACTGTATCTTCCCAATTAATTGTAACATAATTTTCTAAAGAATTAATTGCACTTTTTATTGCTTAAAAAGGAAATAATTTTCATTCATTGTCACTATTTAATCAACGTATCGTGTACACATTACATTCTGTATGTTTAATAAATATGAATTATAAGATACATTTATTTGATAGAAGATAATATTTATCCTTTATTTTGTTCAATATTTGCTAATTTCCTGAAAATAAAAATATTCATTATAATGATAATTAAATCTCAATTATTACTATTAAAAACATACATTATTGCAAAGTATAATATCTAAGTATTTACTAATAATAATAATAATAATAATAATAATAATAATAATAATAATTATAATAATAATAATGATTATGTTCTTATTATTTATTAAAATTAGATTGTGACAAATACGAACAAGTTGGAAAGTACAAAAATTAAACATTGTAATTACATAAGATAGCAAATAAACATTTTATAATATACACTATGTACATGAATTACTTTTATAATATTGGAAGACATTTTTTAAGCAAATATTACTATATATTTCATATTTATATGCTAATTTCATTTTTATCTTTAAATAATAAATATAACTTGTATTTTTAACAAGTAAAATAATTTAAAAGTTTACTTTTTAATTACTATTGCAATTGTGTATGACAAGTAATAACAATATAGCTATAAGCTTATACATGTAATAATATCAAAAGAGTAATATAGTTCATATTTGTTATTCAGTATTATATAGTATTACTGTGTAATTTTTATATTTCTGCTAATTAATGTTATTATTAATAATTATTTTCAGTTTAGTTTTTAATAACTACTGATTGAAAATAGATTTTTCAATTACATACATACATACATACATACATACATACATACATACAGACAATTATTTCGTACAACATGTAATCTCAAGCAATGCCTAACAGTGAACATTTCGTTGAACTCAGTATTTCCTTGATTTATCCTGGACCAAAATTATGATACTACATTTGTATATGACGTACATTCAATCTTCTATGCTAATAATGAATAACGAACTCTATATTTGTTAAACTTGTAAGAAATATTTTATTAATTTGTAATACAATAAAGTTTTTATAAAAGAATAAATAATACAATTTGGGCATTTATTATCCTTTCGTCGTATTCATTGCAATTAATCCACCTGAAATGAAAAATGTGAAATCAATTTTATACTCCTCATATAAATGTATATTTTTTAATCGTTTTTTTGATAAAATATAAAAATAATAAACTAATTAATTTTTAATGTATTTTTACATTTATGCAAAGTAAATTCGTAATGAGACATTATTTTAGTTAAAGTTAAATTAGTTTGAATAAATTGTGTACATATTCATCTGAATTGTGATTATTAGGCGTTGAGAGAAAATATTCTTCCATTTCACATACGTCTGCATATAGAGCATAAACATCTTTCTCACGTGGAATATCTTCCTAAAAAAGTTAACGTTCAAATTTCGTTACATTAAGAAGCCGACATTTATACGCAAAACAATTTGTAAAAATGTTAACATAAATAAATAACTAAATAAATAAATGAATAAATAAGGAATGCCAAGAAATGCTATGCATACAATTAACGTATTCATATAAAATTCATAATTAATTTTTCCAGTTTTTGGATCGCACGCAACATTCATCATATCACGCATTTCTTCTGCCGTAAAGGATTCCCCGTGTTCTAAAATAATTTTCTCCAAATCCTCTTTTTTAATGTACCCACAGTTATTTTTATCAAAAATTTTGAAAGCTTTCAATAAAGTATCAGCATCGGCGGGTTTATATCTATAGATTTTATGTATAAATTGAAGAAATATTTATTACAATTGAAATAAAACTATCTACGAAAAAATAAAACTATGACTGTGCGTTGAGATAAATTTTTGTTTGCTTGTTAGTGATGTATGCATGTGTACTAGATAGTTTTGGCACAATATACTAATGGCTTTTGATATTTTGCAGGTGCAGATTCGTCCTGGTCAAGGAGATGAGGATCCGGGAACTTCAGGGACCCGGGACGTTTCAACATCCCCCCAGAATAAAGACGGGTATTTGTGAAGAAAGACCGTTTTTATTCTCAAAAAAAAACAGTGTATAAAAAAAAGAAAAGCGAAAAGAAGAAAAAGAAAAGATAGAGAAAAAGAAAAGAAGAAAAAAGAAAAAAAAACTTTGGCTATTGTTGACCAGTAGTGGGCTCTGTGAGAGCGCCCAGAGTGAGCTCCTCCTGAATGCGCAGGCGGATCGAGGCCATCTGTTGCTGGTGGCATGTTAGGGGTTCTTCCCGGGCGAGTAGCCTGGCGAATTCGCAGGCGAAGACCCCGCAATCCTGGCCATTGAGTTGATGGGGGATCGCCGTGGGGCTGGTGCAGGTCCACTTGGTTGCCTCGATGTCCAGACCGAATCGGTTCGAGGCTTCGGTGGCCAGTAGCTGCAGGACTGACAGGAGCACCTTGGTTGGCGCGGGGCCGATGCTATCCAGCAGGACCAGTTCCCGTTTGGAGGGCCGGAGGACGACCAACTGCCAGTGGTCGTTACGGCAGCGAGGGATCAGCACCAGGCAATAGCTGAAGATGTTTATGCCCCGAAGCCACGTGGTCGGTGAATTGGCGCCAGGACTCTCCAGTCGGGTGACTAGGAAGGGCGAGAGGCTCAAGGTGTCAGGGTGGGCGGAGGTGATCAGGCCCAGGTATGCCTCGATGACCGTGTCGTTTAGCCACCTCCCTGGTCTTAGAGTGGCGAGATCGTGGGCCTGGACCTTGGGAGTCCGAGGCATTTTCGGGGATGGCAGCGGGCTCGAGAGGATCCCCTGGATCTGTGTTTCCCGGATCTCTATCTGGCGTTTACGCTTGAGGGAGGCCTGGACTACTTTGTCCTTTTCGGCTTGTGTCCACTCGGACTATGGCTTGTTGCGCGAGGCGCTCTCTCTCTTTTAGCACCTGGAGGTACTCCTGGAGGTATTTATTGGCGGTGCGGGCCTCCTCCTCAGTACTGAGGGTTTTCCCCTCCTTGGCGGCGTTTCGGCGCGCGACGCGACGGAAGTGGGTAAGGTTTT
>JABFPN010007527.1:0-10206 GCA_022817305.1 Leptoteleia sp. ZL-2020
AGGAGCATGCTTGAGACTGTCATGAGTCAATGGAATCTTGAAATGAGGAGGTCGTAGGAGTATTTTTTGGGACTTTAAAGTATCCTCAAAATGTGCTCCTTGATGTAAAAATGGAAAAAGATTCATCGAAGGAGCATACATTGAGAACAACTTTAACATATGATAAATTTTAAATTGTAAGCCTCTAAAAAGCCTCAATGAACCTCCAAATTTAAAGTAAAAATTTTGCCTCGGGAAATTTAACTTTGTCGAATGCGCAATCCTTCACCTAGACTTCTATAAGAAAATGTTCGTAGTATAATTTTTGTTTTCTGAAAACATCATGTTGTGTTTCTTTACATATATGTTAAGTCATTGTTAAATAATGTCAGTAATAACATAAACAAGTTATTTGAAAGTGTTGCAGATATGTATAGAATTTTAAAAGACAAGCGATATTTTGTTGGCAGGATAACAAGAAAGAAATAAAAAGTTTTAAGACAGAGCATAGAAATATGAGTTTTTTGTACTTCAAGAACAATCTCATTATTTTCTAATATCCGTAATTTTTATGTAATTTAATGTAAATGTAAATTAATTTAACAAATATATAAAAAAACGAAGTAATTTTATATAAATTATATCCGTGTTTATCATGTTAAATTAATATTATAGCTGTAACTTGATTTAGTTCTGTATTCCACGAAATATGTTTCGGGTGTGCAATTAATTTACGTGACTTATGCAAATAGGTTTTTATCTCTGTCAAATCTTTTTTCGCGTCATTCAACAGGTGTTCTAAATTATTTTCTGATCATGATAATAATAAGAGTAAATTAACTTCAGCGTCTGTATTTTTGCAGCAACTCTGCATCTTGGCATAATTTCGAGACATGATAATTGATTTCTTATTAATAGAAGCAAGTGTGAAAAAGTTCACAAGATAAATCAAACTCGAAATTAAATCATTTTAATGTTTATAATTTAATTAAGAAGCATCTCATAAATATTTAATTCAAAAGTGCAGCCTTGACAATTAATACCAAACATAGAAAAGGAAACTAGAAAGTAATAAAATAACATCATTCATAATCTGTATTATAAATACTCATCATTCGTACTTAATACAATAAATATAATATGATGAATGTGTCCACTTTTTGGACTTAAATCAATATCGTTCTGTAACTTAATAAGGTATTCGTATACGATTAATCATATAAAGGCGACCAATTTTCTTGAAGAAAAATTACCCTGACACGATTTATTTCTGAATTAATTCAAACCAATACTAATACAAAGAGAAGGTCCCATTATTTATCACGTGTACAATACTCCAGGCGAGACGGCAGATAAAACTGGAGAAACGCTTTTCCAGTGAAAAAAGCTTCTTGTAATCTGACTTTTTATTAATCTCTAAAAAATCGCATATGAAATATATCCAAATCTCACAAAACTCCTTTTAAATGACTTATTGCGAAACTTTATCAGCATTAATACTGCAAACTTTGCGCAATCTTACTTACCGTATTTTCAGTGCGCATCAATTACTCAATCCATTTAAATATTTCGGAATTTTTGAAGGAAATATAAAAGTACTCGTCAAATGTCGCAGCTCATTGCAATTAACGCGTGCACAATAGTCGAACATCGACTCCGCGATTCATCTGACAAAATCGCCAAACCTCTCGAATTTGTCGGGGACGTTCTCCAAGCAAAATACGTCGGCCTGTGTCACCTTTAACGACTCCAGGGTGAAAATGTTTATCGGCGGGCTTACAAAAGTGGACGACAAAACAAGTAAACGTAATTTGAGTTGGCTCGCGTCATACGCCGTGACAAAACAATCGCAGAAATGTTTTGACAGCGCTACTGTCAATGGAACAATGGCCCCGCGCCCATTCATCAATTATGCCACTATTCAAACGGGATTATGCACATTTATCATAATGGCGCATAGCTGGGCATAACTGCGCATAACTGCGCATCGTCGCATCGCGATGTGCGAACGTCACCCGTGCGCCGCGCTCAAATGATCGAATCCTTTCGATTGCCGCTCGCGGTTAAAGAAACAACACGCCCAGCCAACGGAGCGGTCGATCAATGATGAAACTAATAAATGTGGCTCGTGTTAGATAACCATCTCGTAACATGCTCGAAAAGCGGTTGCGCAATCAGGATGCTACCCGTGATTATCCTTTCTTTGTTCTTTCTTTTCTCGTCCTGACGCAATGGACCGACAACTTATCAGCGCCGAAAGGATGCTGTAAGAATTGGCCGCGAACATGCCTTGCGCCGCTTACGTCACGCTTTGGACCACTTTCAATGATGGTCTACGGTATTGACGAAGATAAGTGTGGCGGAAGACTAATCGCGAACGGTCTGCCAATGTTGCTACATTGGGCATTTCTTGCAAATTATGACTCACGGTCTCTTAAAATTCCACGATCCGTTAACGTTCCATTTACGGTAATCAAATGGAAAATATCGGATTTTGTACAAGTGATCTAGCATTGCCGCGATATTGACTGTTTTACTGGTCTGCGAGAAAAAATTAGTGAACGTAATCACGTCTGGGTGGCTGGACTCGGAAGAAAGATTCGTTAATTTTTACCAAATTTTCAAATAATTTATGGATATTAAAGATTCATCATAAGATAATATTTTATTTTATAATACACAGTAATCATAGTTATATTAAAATTATTAATTAATAACATATTTTTCTCAGTGAATTGTGGATAAACTAAATCCAGTACAGACACAACATCGGGATGACAAGGTCAATCAAACTTGTTAGAGAGAAAAAGAAGATTGAATTAAATTAAAACCATTCTTGGAAGAAATATCGACGATACCACCTTTAACAGTTTACATAAAACTATTAACGCAGAAAACAAATTATAAGGTACTATGATTATTCTGTTATATTCTAATTTTCCTAAGGTGTTCAAGGAGCAAAGATTACGTCAACAGTAACAAAAATACCAGCACTTCTAATACAAAATATTTTGACAGAAATTACACCTGTAAACACGATGATCGCGATGACTAGAAAGTCGAAGCATCTTCAAGCTTAACATGTTTTCAGTTTGAAAATCAATACTTTAGTTATTTATAAGCCAATTTTTAAATTCCTTTGCATTTTTTATAAATAAATTCTCTCGCTTTCACCTCGCGATAATAATTCAAATGGATTTATTATTAAAATCATAATCAGTAATTTTAAATTAATCCGTTGACATGAACGTTGAAACAGACATTACGAAAATTAATTTTCCTTTGCATATTAAAATATTTTTCGACACTACAGTAAAAAAATCAATCAACCATGCCTGGAGTTTTGTTTATTTGTTATACGTTGATGATTAGCTATCAAAAAAAAGTATAATGGAATTGATTTTTGATTAATTTCAACATGTGTTATCTGGATTCGCAATAATGATACGTGATATTTGTTTATCGTCCATCTCTTCATTGCGACATGACCCAACAAAGTATACTAGTGCATTCCTCGCTCAGTATTCATGAATCATGAATGACTTGTATTTGGCTTACAAAAAATAGAACAACATTATTCGTCGAAAGTAAAACAAAAAATTGTTTATCGATTAATTGACAGACCATTATTATTTTCAACAGAACATTTGATTTTTGTAACTCATTTGCATTTACGCGAAATGTTTTTTTGACACAAACAGAGAGCTGACGAAGTTAATTTTATCGTTTCATTAACTAAAACAAATGAGCGTTTTTATTTTTATTTATTTATACCTTTGCACTCGATTAAAGAATATATCATCAACTTTCAGATTAAATACTGAACGTTGATTAAGTATAAATTAAAATAAATCGCAGTCTTTGTACCAAATGAATTTTAATTTGCAGATTAATTTTCTGCAATTTATTGTACAGATAACATTTAATATTTCTTTTATTATAAATTATTTATAATGTTCATTGCTGATGCTTGATAACATAATTAAAATGTATGCAGAGATTAGAAAAATAATTACACGTTAATTAAAGCTTACATTGCAATGCAAATTAATTGTTATATAAATCAAAAGTTCTGAATAAAGCGAAACGGTCTCAAAATTTATTACAAAAACGCACAGAAATTGTTTCTTTGCTGAATGTGTCGTTTAATTAATTCCCTTATACAGCGCAGAAGTTCATTAATTAATCATCATCTTTTTCAAGTTTGTGAACATCTTAACCTTTAAGATTCCTGGAAGATTTCTTGTTACAAAATTTTAACTAATAATTTCATCGATCAATTAATTCGTAAGGAAGTGCTTGATATGCCGGTAAATTAATGAATTAATAATTACTATATAAAGCAATTATATGTTAATGCAAAAGCACTCAAGATTGGCATCTATAAGAAAAAAATTGGTGGACATTGTTTACAGAACAGATTGATATTCTTATCTTAAAATCAGTTATATAATTCTTATAATAAAGTTTTGAAGTGTACTTCTTCTCAAAACAATTTTCTACATTATTAAAAATTATTAATATTTCTAAAAATTTTAAACACTATATATAGACTACAAATATTTTGTGGTGTTTACGAAACGACTACAAAATGAAGTTTTTAAAATACGACATTGAAACGAAAAATTTTATTTGGAAATGTATTTCAAAAGATTTTTAATAAATTATTCAAACCTAAATTCTAATATGATACGTTTAAAATTTTTATAAAAATGATTTAAATATTAATTTCTATAATTTCATCTACACGGAAACACTGACAAAGAGTCTAAATTAGTTGTTCTCGCAATGTCTTTGATTAATGATTGTATAATATGTTTAACGCATAAATTTACATGATATTCTCATAAAAATGGATGTTATGGTATATTTGACTGAATATTGCGTAACGCGTACGACTGAGACAGTTTATTTGATGCACCTCCGAGAAATTCGCAGGCCATCGCGAAAGGTGAACAACCAGTGAAAGCCAATCATTAAGTCTCATAATATGTTGTGTAATCGTTTAAACCGTGTAGGCCAAATATAATCATATAATCACGGTTAATTATCGAGTTCAGTGAACGGGCGGTGCAATGAGCGTAAGGTGACAGATGCAACCTTGACTCGGCGGTGCTAAAACTTACTCATTCATAAATAATTAAAAAGATTAACGAGGGAAAAAACTCAAATAAGGTTTGGAACCTCCGATCTTAACTGATTTAAATATAAAAAAGTATCGTGTATTTTCAATATTAACATTATAAAAGATTTACTACAATGCAAATCGTACTAACAATAATTAGATCTGGAAAAGAAATTTTGAAGTCCGAAAATTATCAGATGAACAGAATAATTTATACATTTTTCTTTGTTGTAAAAATTATTTTTTTATAATAATTATAATCTTTCGACTCACCTTATTCTTACTTTATTGCTTGTTCCGAATAAACGAAGGCAAAAAGAATTATTAAGATGCAGGTGTACATATTTCGAAGTGCAGAAATGATCACTTTACTTTCTATCGCATAATTCTGACATGAATAGATCTTCGAGTTTAAAGTTCACGTAATAAAAGTTATAAATGGGCGGTATCTTAGTAACACGTTGCTGAACTTACAGACACATCTCGGCTCGCATTATATGGAAATGTTCGATTACAGATGTTTGATGTACTCCAAATTCTTTATGCTTGTTGTCTATTATAGTGCTGTTGTATGTAAGTGTTTCATGTATATTTAATCTCGCATAATTTGTCAGAATGTCATTGTCTTGTTATTTATATTACCTGTATATATGTTGCAAGCGTTCAGTTTAATGCTTCTTTATTGAGAAGTTATTTTGAACTATGTTGGTATTGATTTAATTTTAAATAAACACATCATTAAATACATTAAGATAAACATCAAAAAATGTAATTTTTATTTGCAGCATAAAAGTGGAACATACTGTAATGGCTTAGGATCAGTTACAATGTAAGAAAACAATTTCAATTTAGAGGATTTAAAATTTTTATTTGCTTGGGAATATCAAAATTTTATTTGTAGAAGAAAGTGGGTAATCATTACTTAATAGCAATGATTTATTTGAATTGACAGATGAATATAAATGCTTTGATGTCATATGGAATTATATAATAGTAAGCAGAACGACTTCCATGAATATTATATGAAATTAAAGAATTGACAAATAAAAATGTCAGTATGATGTTAAAAAATAGATTAAATTATAATTGTTTAATAACGCGTATAATATCAAGATAAAATTTTGATGACCTATAAAGAAAACTATTATTAATTTATCCAATTACACGAATCATAAATAATATATAAATTACTTCATCAAAAATATATTTATTTGTTAACGCAAAACATATAACTTTACAATAAATAAAACAACTTTATGAAAATTGATTTTCTAATAAGTTTAAAATACACAATTATATATTTATAGTTATTGATGTAAATATTTATAAAATTTAAAGTTATCTAACTGGTCGAATTCCATTATCACAAGTCGTTTATAATTGTTTCGAGTTTTGAGTACTACATTTCACATTCATATTTTTCCGTGTCTAAAATTTTATAGTTTTGCAGAATAAAAAGCATACATTTACATAGTTGTTCTTTCGTTAGATTTTTAACGCTATATGAATCTTAACATTAACATTAATTACATATAATGCGATTCAGTTGTAAAGTACCCAATATGCTAAAATACAAAGGCTTTTGTACGACGGAATTATTGGCATGAGTATATTTTATTTGATCTCACACTGAGTGTAAGCAAATGAGGCACACAGAATTATTAATTTTATAGAAATTTTAAAGTAATTACTGTATTTTAAAATCTATTTTTTATTGTATCTCCTCGGGTAAGATTCGTCCTCTTCTGGATGAGCTGCATTGTAAGCCAAACTTCGCAAAATCTCTGGAGGAATTGGAGGGGGAGTGGGCAAATGTGCTCCGCTTGCCTGAAACATATTATCCAATTAATTTAGGTCCCTTTCATTACAATAAATTATATAAAATCATTTGTTATAATTTAATAAAGCTGTGTTCGAAAACTGTGTATTTATATTACCTGGAAACCGTTTTCGTCCGCGGTGTATGTTACAACAATTGGAGTACCATCAGGAGCTGTGTAACTATATTGACCTCTTACAACTTCTGCTTGACCTGCGGGTCCAACACTTTTAGGCTGCCCTTGTTCAGCAACAGAAATGCCATTCTCTGTGTCGTACCTAAAATTAATCAATCACTATTAAATTCGAAATAACGGAAAATAAATTATCTGTTAAAGTAATTTGTACTGTTTTCGATGATATATATTGTGTGTATGTATAATGATTGAGTTTAAATTATCTTTGTACTAAAGTGGCTATTTGACTTTGCCTCTGCATATTGCGTTACTTAAATGCTACCAATTATTTTTATAAGATATAATTTATAGTAAAGTAATGTATAACGAACGCTATTGCGCAACCTCTTTCCTTTTTCTCAATCGTAATAGTATGCAATTTAACTTTAAATAATTGCACTCAAATTTATATAGGTGCCACAGGTATTAAGTACCGAACAGTGCGATGTAAAATGAGGATGCGATGTAAGCCGAGGATAACTCTTTATTTGTGTTGCATTACATTCAGTGCGCCTTATAATTTGCAAATTTTCAACCTTCTCAAACTGCCATTAAAATAAAGAACAAGAACGATGCAAATTGCAAGTGGCGTTGCACATGATTAATCAAAAGTTTGTCCTCGTATTACGTGGCGTACTGTCTGAACTTTGGAAAAATTTAAATTCATATCATTAAAAATTGATCCGTCCTAAATAATGTACACCAAACAACGACAAATAATTTGCAACAAAATTGTGAAAGAAAACATTTCTTTATGCAAATTCGATAATTATATTTTATGCTAAGGAGAAAACCTTTTTATTTAAATAATAAAACAAAATAATATAACTTA
This sequence comes from Leptoteleia sp. ZL-2020, assembly GCA_022817305.1. Taxonomy (NCBI): domain Eukaryota; kingdom Metazoa; phylum Arthropoda; class Insecta; order Hymenoptera; family Scelionidae; genus Leptoteleia; species Leptoteleia sp. ZL-2020. The sequence continues at coordinate 7,931 of JABFPN010007527.1, forward strand.
AGTTCGTATATACTTAATTTAGTTGTAAAAAAATGTTTAACAAACAACTAGTACCATCTAATTTCATTTTGCAAGCCCCTTAACTTTTATTACATATACTTTAATTGCGAATCTCAACCTCATTTATTTGGATACCCGAGGCTAAAACATTACAAAACTACCTGAAACCTCTTTTTATTCCCTACGCTAATGAAGAAATGCAGCGATTTTCAAAGTCATTAAGCTCTTACGTAAAATCAATATTTCAAATAACCACAACTCGAGACGCATTTTTTCGACGTTTCCCTTGCCCTTTAAAGTGCCTTAAACACCGCAGAGCAGTCGGCTTGAAAGACTCATTCAATTAACACCGATCTTCGTAATATGATACACTGACAACATAATGCACATTGCGTTACATTAATCAATTCACGACTGGATTTAATTTAAGCGACAATTTTGTATTTATTAATGTCAACAATCATGCAACAGGGGCACTATTTTTTCATTTTACAAATTTGCTGCCATTTATTTCAATTCGAAAATGTTTATTCGATAGATATTTGTCAAATGTAATAAATGCTTAATGAACATGTCAACTTATTTTTTGCAAACTTGAAGATTGGGTTGGTTATACTGGTAACATGTGTTTCGAGAGATTGTATTTTTCTAATTAAAGAAATTTTCGTTGTTAAAGTACAACATTAAATCAAGATATTTAATTGTTTTCATATCAATCTAAAACAATTTAGGTAAATTATTTCTAATTGTTAGATTACACAACCACTTATAAGAATAAATGCGTCACCGTGTACTTCACCCGATTAACATCAAAGGTAATTATTGTTGCCTTATGACTGAAGGTTTTACTTCTGAAGAATAACATTTTACAGTTATTTTATTCACACTTGCATTTGTATACGAGATTCAACTATCTTTTCATAATATTTTATATTAATACTTATTATTTTGTTTGTCCAAAAATTTGGAATAATTTATATATTCATTGAGAGAATCTTATTAGTAGTTATTATTTGTATTTTATAATAACTATTATAATTATGTGTATTTATAATAACTACACTGAGAAAAATTATATAGTAACTGGCGGACGGGTGTGCACATATGATAGAATTTATCAAATAGTTTAATAAATTATAATACATATATGATAATTTTAATTATATTTATTAATAAATCCTATCATAAGTATACACCCATCAGCCGGTTATTAATAATATAGTAAGCTTTATTATATAATTTTTCTCAGTGTATTATAATTATGTGTATTTATAATATAGCTTATAATATAATGCAGTGTCTTAAAAAAATACTAGAAAAGAATGTGCCTAAGGAATAGAACTCGTTACTTCGGAGTTAAGTTCATTAACATTGTTATATTTTGTTTAAATTAAAAATGATGTTACAAAATAAACTATCATTTACATAATACTAGATTACGACAAAACTTATAAGAATCTCTAAACTTTTTTTAAGATATATGTCAAATATTACAAATACTCTTTGTTCTCACTTCGTTGCAGAATAATATATTTCAAATAAATTTTTCCCAGTGTATATTTGTAACATATTATTAATTTTGACATTTTATTTATGTGTGTAATTGTGAAATTTTGATCAAAGATCCATCTTGCATTTTTATAAACAAAAATGTATTCGAAAATTAATAGAATTTTTATATAATTAACTTTGATGTATCAGTTGCAGTTATAAAATCTTATTTCCAAAACTATTAATTACATAAGAATTATGAATTGGTCTTATTTTTAGAATATTATTATATGTGTCCGTTTACGAAAATAAATAAAGAAAGCTGATCATCATATAAATGCAAAATTCATTAATCAGATGGTATGTAATACAATAACATCATATTAAAATTAATCTAAATGATTATTGGTTTTGCATTTTCTCTTTGATTTGCAGCGTCTTAAAGAATACAGAATCAAAAGAGAAAGAAAAATTAAAGCAAGCTGCATTAATTAGTATAAATTGAATTTAACTTTTTATTTCGAAATTGACTGAGGTAAAATGTCATTCGTTATCGAAGTTTAAACTGGTATTTTTTCTACCAAATACACTGAGAAAAAAATTGAGATAAAAATTATTATACTAAATGTAAAAGTGGGGACAAATTACAATTCTTAGCATATTTAAAATACATTTTAAAAGAGATTATCAGTATTGTACAATTTACTATGATAGAGTATAATAAAAATGTTCATTTTTCTTATAACCTCTTTTAAACTGTATATTAACTAAGACAAGAAGAAGTC
>JABFPN010007528.1:0-10205 GCA_022817305.1 Leptoteleia sp. ZL-2020
TTACTCTCATCAGAAACAATCAGAAACAAGGCACCTCTATTGTAACCAAGGAAAATAAAGACAACTATTAAACCTCCAACTATCTCCCGTAACTTAATTGGTGGCAACTCAACCAACCAAACAACCCTACGTAACATAAACGGGTGGCAAACACAGGACAACCACTCGACGTTACAGTCCTTATGGAAAATAATATGCCGTAAGTATACATTTGTTATGTCTTAAATTTTACTGCTGTTAAATATTTGCTATTCTGCTTTCATTTTATTAATGAAATTAACACACAAAACCATTTTAGTCTATAAAATGTAAAAATACAATTTTTGTATATGCTGTAAAGAGTAGATTCAAGGAAGCTACAGACGGAGAAATAAGTACTCTAATAAATATCTGGTTATCACATACAACTAGCAGGATGCAAAGAAATAAATAAAATAAAAAAAAATTAATTTTCAGATTTGTTTTATATAATTGTTGATATAGTTAGTAAAATAAATTATTTTAAAAATAATGTATAAAATTACTCATATAATTTATAAAATAATTGATATTATAATATTTATTTTCTGTTCATATATAAAATAAATGATTTACCCAATTATTTCTTTTATTACCTTTGTACTTTCTTCCGTTTTTAATTTTACTTTATTTAAAGATAATGTAATGCATAATTAAAAAAAGACATGGCAATGAAAAATCCTTAAATTGCTGTTAAAATAACAATTTTCTTTTTTAAAATAATGTACAATTTGTGCTAAAGAAATGTTAAAATAATATTATGCTAACCAAAAAATAATAAGAAGATTAAATTTTACAAAATGTTCACTTAATATAAGAATAAATTTAAGTTTACGTTGAATTAATTATATTGCAATGAAAATTCTAGCAGATATTTAATATATCTGCAATGATAATTAATGTTCATTAATATTGCCGCAATGTACCTGCAATATTACTTAATATTAATGCAATATTACATTTGCGGACATTTTAATATTCCCGCAATATTAATTAATATTCGTTAATATTACCTAATATTGCGGTAATATTCCTGCAATATTAATATAATATTGCCGGAATGTACCTGCAATATTACTTAATATTAACTAATATTCAGCGCTATTAGGGTACAATGTCTAAAGCAATTTTATCAAATGCACTAACAGGTGTATCTGTAATGATCATTGGTTGGCGAGTTTTATTTCTGCATAATTTATTTAGTTTACATGATAATCAATTTTGTATAAATGTTTCTATGTCATTTTTCCTATTATCCCAATAATAATTTTGTCTTATAAGTTGAAAAGTTTTTGTAACTCCTTTATGCCCACCTACTGAACTATTATGATTTTCTCTGATAATTTCAATTCTATCACTTAACGAGGGACTAGTTACTTTATTAATACATATGGTAATTTTGCAATTTAAGTTTCTAAATTTACTTTCTAATTCTTTTAGGAACTGAGTCCACAGAATCCCATTTAAATTATTCACTTTCTCAATTGAGATGTTTGTATGTTCGTTATCTTCGCTTTAATTATACAAATGTTGAATAGAATTTTTAATTATTTGCCATTTTTCTTCATTCGTTAATTTTAATTCTTTATCTTCAGTACAAAGACCATAATAATATTTCGGACCCTTTTTGCAGTAGATTATTTCTCCGAATGTTAAATTATTAAATTGATATAAATCTCTTTTTCTAAAGCATGTTTCTCCTTGACTTTCCACTGGTTTCCCTCCAGTATTTAAAATGTATAATATATTATCCCTCTGTAAATAGAGTGGATCTCTTGTTTGAATGATATTTTCTGCTAAATTTATTATTAATGATATTTCATAATTACTTTCATCATTCTTTTCATTTTTATTTTCCTGATTAAAATTTTCATTTGATTCTACAGGCTCTGGACTGCATTGTTTCATTACAGTCTCATTTAATTAATTTTCATCCTCCGAATCTTCAGTATCAGTAGAGCTCTCATCGCAGACTTAGAAATGGATTTCACAGTGAGAAAAATAAATTACACAAATTATTATATTCCTGATACAAAATACTAGACTTTTCTAGTATTCATCGGATACACTTGATTTTCAATAAAATTTAATTTTGGGTGTAATTTTAATATTTCATTACCTGATTTATGTATATTAAGAAATACAATGCAAAGATAAGTACATTAGACAATAGTATATACACACACAGGTGTTCTACAATTTATTAAGTTAGTCTAGTGAAGTGAACTTGAGCGAGTATAACGATTTCTTAATAATTCGCTTTTTAAATGATTATTTTGAATAATGTAAACTTTCAGATTATTTGTCGTACAATGTTATGTAAATATTAAATAATTTTCATTCTAATTATTTTATCTCTTTATTTTCTTATTTTATATATTATTTTATTGTATTGTTATTCATTTTAATTTAATTTATTATTTATTCGTCTTATTGCTTTATTTCATTGTTTTTACTTTTAATTGATTATTAACATTTATTGCTATCTATATTAACATTATAAATAGGATCATTTTTATATGCGAAATAGTTACGCACGCACGCACGCACGCACACTCCTTGCCGGCCCGTCTTTACATCAAATGAAATGAAATTATATAATTAGGATTTCCTCTTTATCAAATGCTATTAGCTATTACAAAATGGCATAGAAGGCAATAATATTTTACCCTGCATTCATACTTCAAGAAATAATTTATATTTTCGAATATATTTAAGTGAATATAATTAACGTGATGCCGTAAGCGATTTCGAGTCATATAAAAGTATAAAATTTTGTTATTATTCTCTAAATTTTTTACAATATTTGAATATGATTAATTCGGAGGAAACTTTGTAAAGTATTTCACGAAATTTATTAAACATATTTCTTTGTCCGATATATATGAAAATGGGTCCTATCACCATTAATCTTAGAAAAAAGATGATATAATTAAAATTGTGCCATATCTTAATTTTATAATTTTATTAGTTATTAATAAGAAACAATTTTAATTCGTAAATTTTAAAGCTTCTAATTTTGTTTATTCATTTATTGGCTAAATTAGGTTCTTGCCTCATTAAATGATTTCATATCTTTTCTTAAAATAAATTTATAATCATGTTCTACTAATGTTAATAATTGTTAGAGTCCACAAACTTAAACCAATTTTGAGGATTAGGAGTTGCTAATTTTGTGAAAATGGGTATAATCACACGATTAACCCGTTCGACCTGGCCATTTGCTCTAGGTACGCCCGTAGTGATCGGCGAATGCTGGATTCTCCTCTCCTCACAAAATTTGCCGAATTCAACTGAACACTCCTCGGTCCGAAACAATTCTCCTAAGATCACCAAATGTGACTGCCTGTTTTTCCAATCTCCGTATTACCTCAACCGTTCCCGTTGATTTGGTAGGATATAACCAAATCCACTTAGTAAAGGCATCTACAACAACAAATAAGTGATTATAACTTTTCTTGGTTGAGACTAGTGGTCCCAAGTGATCAATATGATATGTATCAAGTGGAGAGCAGCCTTTATCTATCGGGTTTAACCATCCCTCTTGACGTCCATGATTCTTTTCCGATAAAATACACACCACAAAGTGTCTCACAATTTTCTCCACTTTAGCTCGCAAATCAGGGATATAATAAATCTTTTGCACTAAAGCCTCAGTTTTTGCTATAGCAAAATTACCAAACACATGAGCTCGCCTAATAACAGCTGATTGTAATGCTGCCGGTACCATAAGGCGCAAATCGCCTGCGTTTTCCACGTATAGCAACCCACCTCGAATGATATAATCCGTTCGCTGCCCTTGTTGCACATCCTGTATCAATCGATTCACGATTTCGTCTTCCCTTTGAGCCTTTCGAATTCTTGGTAGAATACCATCATCTACTCGACTTACCATCAAACTTTCCGGCAAAGGATAACGACTCAGGGCATCTATATGGCCAATATTTCTACCTGGTCGATGTTCATCACACAATCGAACTCTTCTAGGAGCAATGCCCATCTAGCTACGCGTACACACAAATCTCTCTTCTGCATAGTTAAAGTAAACGCCTTGTAATCCGTTACTATTTTAAATGGTATACCTAGTAGATAAACTCGAAACTTCTTCAACGCACGAACTATGGCTAAGACTTCCAGTTCGTAGCTTATATATTTTTCTTCCGCCGGAGTAGTTCTCTCACTTGCAAAATAAATTGGGTGAAAACAACCATCGTCTTCATTTTTTTGCAAGAGAATTGCACCAAAACCAAATTTGGACACGTCAGTGTGCAATTCGGTCTCCAACCCTGGCCTAAAAATCATCAGTACGGGACCCTCGGTCAATTTCATTTTCAAAGTGCAAAAAGCATCGCGTTCTACGTCCCCAAATTTAAACTAATTTATCACGCAATAAATTGGTCAATGGTCTAGCTATTTCCGCATATTTACAAATAAATTTACGAAAGTAACCTGTCAGACCCAAAAAACTTTGGACTTGTTTCGCATTAAACGGTTCACAGAAATTTACAACAGCTTTGACTTTCAGTTTGGACGGTCTAATGTTACCATTCTCCACATAATGTCCCAAATACTCAACCCCGGAAACCAATATTTTGCATTTCTTCCAATTTATCTTTAATCCCGCTCCGCTAGCTAATTCCAAAACTCGTTCCAATTTAAATATAGCGCTTTCTTAGTCCATGGCAGGAATGATTAAATCATCCATATATGCAATTACAACTTTTTCTCTGATTAATTTCGCAAAAACAACGTTTACAAATCTTTGATATACAGCCGGTGAATTACATAATCCGAATGGTGTTCTCATGAATTCAAAATGTCCTCCAGGTAACATGAAAGCAGTATATTTCATACTTTCCTCATCCACCGGTACATGAAAAAATCCATTACACAAATCTAAAGTGCTAAACACTTTCGCACCTTGCAGTGCATCAATCTGATCTTCGATCAAGGGGAGAGGATATCGATCTCTATATATTTATCTATTTACACTACGATAATCAATGCATAACCCGAAAGTCCCATCCTTTTTCCGTACCAATACGACCGGACTCGCATATTCAGATATAAAAGGTCTGATAATTTTCTGTTGGAGCCATTCCTCAATCTGTTTATCAACAATTTGCTTTTCGCTCTCCGATAACCGCCTCACAGATTGATAAATAGGTTCCTGAACCTTCAAAACAATTTTCATTTTTATCCCTACGTTTACATCAATTTTAAATATTTCGGGTACTTCCGCGTTTTGCTCGACTTCGGACAAAATAGGTTTCATCTCCACATTCCCTCTTCTACTAATAAGTTACACTGTTCTCAAGAAATCAGCACCAATTAATAATTCATGAGTCAATAGATTATCTGTCACTATATGCAATTTAATTTCAAAACAATTGTCATGAATAATTATTTTAATCAAACACGAACCCAAAGTTTCGATTTCTTGAGAACCCATTCCTCGAAATTTCAGTCTATCACGATCCATAAACGGTCTTCCATATTTAATATACTCGCTAAATTTGATTAACGATGTATCGCTACCTGTATCAATGAGAGCATCGACTTCATTATCAAACATATTTACCCTCTTTATTAACTTAACGTTTCTAGAACTATTATCTGCACAAATATTTACTTTCGCGTTATTTTTATTTTTATTCGTACAGGCTTTAGCTACATGACCAGTCTCGTTGCACAAATAACATCGTTTTGCCGGACAATTATTCCTCAAATGAGAATGGCTCCCACATTCAAAACATTTTCTAATTACATTACCGTCGCGCGTCTTTTGATTATCGGTGTTCGGTTTATCTGAAATACTCTTACCGACTTTTGCACCCGCTGAGTTTACCGAGGTTAATTTGTTGACCAAAGTTACCTCTTCAAACGCCTCCGCCTAGTTTTATGCTTGGAACTGGCCAGATTTTACTGGTCTCTGCCCAGTTACTAGCATGAAAAACTAACCAGTTACTAGCCAGCATCGTCACGCACTGTGTACCTAGTGTCTAGCCAGAAAAACTTCACTGGCACTAGCAAGTTTCTAACCAGAACTGTCCAGTAACTGGCCAGAAATTAAATCTAGAATTTTCAAAAATACTTCAAAGTTTTTACAAAAAATATTGAGTAAAGTTCTTGAACAAGAAAATAACTACTCAGTAAAAAATAGTAATAAATTCAAAAACAACATTAATAATTTTCAAATGCCAAATAAACACACCATGATCTCATTAGACGTAATATCACTTTTCACAAATATCCCCAATAATTTAGTAATTAGAGCAATTGAAAAAAGATGGGATAAAATAAAAAACTACTGCAGTATACCAAAAACAGAATTTCAAATAAAAATAAATTTAATCCTTAATACAGTATTTTTTACTTTTAACAACAAAATCTACCAACAAAAAGAAGGATCACCTATGGGATATCCTATATCCCCTATCTTTGCGGAATTAGTGATGAGGGACTTGGTAAGTAGTTGCATAAAATCAGCAAATTTTGATATCATAAAATATCATAGATATTTTGATGATATTTTTTGCATTGTACCAAACAATGAAATAGAAAATATTCTCAACATATATAATAATTATGATAAAAAATTGAAATTTACAATAGAAAAAGAAAGAAATGGGAAAATAAACTTTCTAGATCTCACTGTCATCAACGAACAAGATAAAGTTATAACTAACTGGTATCAAAAACCAACATACTCAGATAGAATTCTACATTTTAAGTCACAACATCCACACCATCAAAAAAGAGCCATGATTTTTAATCTAGTTGACAAAGCTATCACCAGGGGGTGCAAACTCTCTTCAAAACCTGCGACAAAAGATGTATAGTTAGGGAGACCAACTTCAGGTGACGCTGTTAACAGTGACCTATTATTAAGGGTTAAGAAAGCCAGTCTATATGTCAAAATTCAACATATGTTGAAGCTTTTAATTTGTTTACAAGCTGTCAGTAGAAATATTTGCTGATATTTGCAAAAAGTTGAAGGAATAAAAATATACATTTTATTTGATTGCTGGTGAAAAAAATTGTGTACCATTTGTGTGCGTTTTATGTGCATTTTGTGTGCATTTTATATAGATATACAAATTTAATAATAATAAATATTTATTTACTCCTGAAAATTGTTTTTTATTTTCAAACCTTTATTACATTAAAATTGTAGTTATGTTTCAGCAATCTTCTTCTGTCCCGGTCAACATGAATTTCACAATCAATTCACATTGAATTCACAATGAATTCATATGTTCAGAGTGAATTCACTGCGAATTGATTGTGAAATTCATGTTGACCGGGGTATTATTAATATTCAATAGGACCTGCAGGCAGAAATCTGTATTTAAATTTACCGCTGCTTCAGTTAGTTCACCGAGAACTTCTTCAGATGGCGCTTAAGTCAGGGAAAAAAACGTAACACATTGGGCTTATGGGAGTTTGTACCCCCTGACTTATTAGTCGTATTAAGGCCGAAGAAGTTATAATTTTTGCTCACCATGAAAATGAAATATTTTGGTAGCCCTATATCATACTCAACTCGAACAAAAATGGTTTCAGGTTGGTAACTCTTCGCCTTTGGCTTGAATTACCAACTTAAAACACTTTTTTCCTCGTGGAGTAATACACTATTTTACAGTTTTAATAAGTTTTATTCCTGCGTATGTTCAAATAAAATAAATAACAATAATAAAACTAACGAATCAATCAAAATGTATATATTAAAAAAAGGAAATAAAAAGTAATTACTTGATGTCCGATTTCAATGGATCCTCTTTTGCTAAAAATATTAACAGTCGTTCAAATCTTAACCACCAAACATAAATGCTGGTTCTTTGATGAGACGGTAAAACGGCAGCAGTTTCCTTAAAAATCATACGTATGAAATCCAAGTATGGTTCTTGAGCTGGATGAAACACAAGATACTGCGGTCCGGATGTCAGCTGATTTTTTAAAAGATCCTTTAACAAACTTCTCCTGTATTCAAAACCAGCTATTTCACCTATTTGAGGATATACCATTGATAACAAGAATTCTAAAGACTCAAAACTCCAATTCATATCAATTATTTTTAAATTCTAAAAAGAAAGAGAAAAACAAATGAAAACCACATCATTTAAGCTCAATTGATAAGAAGAAATGTTAAATAGACATTAATATATCATACGTGTAAAACATGGTGTCGTACAGGTAGCAAAGGAATCTTTAAAGAAAGTAAAAAGAATATTGCCATATGAAAATTTGATTCGTTTGAAATTAACGGGTGTACAAAGTCTGCTACATCTTCTGCTAATACAAATCTCTTTGAATCGCCAATAAGTTCTAGGTGATCTTTGCTCACTGTTATCCAATGACATCGTTCCCTCAATAATTCGATTCTTAACCATAATTGATTTAACGATAATCCAGAGGTCAGTATTACTTCTTCCATATCAACTAGAAATATAATATTTTTAATTTGTTGCATACTCATAAATGTTATTTCATTGATTCAGAGCAAACATAATAAGTCATATAATTTCATTAAATTTTTATGGTAACTTTTTTGGAATGAAGGGGGGGGGAGAGAAATTATTTGTAATTCCCTCACCTAAAAATGTAAAGTATAGGGCACAAAAAACACACTTCATGTAAGATTCATATAAGACAGGTATTAAACTTTATATAAGAAATGTATTAAAACAATTTGTAATTTACATCTATTTTGTATACTGAAATTTTGAACAAATAACAACGTTTAAGTAACGGTTATTCAAATTATATTTTATATTTGAAAGTAATTTCCGAAATAAATACAGTCAAGTTTCAGTACCTGTCCACTAATGGGACCAAAAGCTTCACAACCTGTCTCGCTAAACGAAGATAGAATATTAACCAATCAGAGTCATATGTTAGGAGTATATAGCGTATCGAACTGAGTCAATAGTTTTCAAGATACAGTATTCAACATATCCTCAAATATTATTTAAACTAACACAATGAGTATCAAAAAAGCATCGACATTTCTTAAATTAAATGAAAAATGTGAAGTTTTATATCAAGTGTTATATTACTTTACAATAGATATTTGATCATACTAAATAAATTTCATATTGTTTTAATTACATTTTTTTACTGAGTGTTTATATATGTATGATTTTTTAAAAATAAAACAAAAGTAAAGAAAAAATTGAAAATAAATTTTCAAAATGATAAAATGTGAATTATGTAACCAATATGCACCCAAAGTGTCCTAGTTTGATTTTTATTATTTTGAATTAAGTTAATTTGATAATTTAGTTGCTGAATGTATCCAAATTTATTTGCTTTCCTTATATTACATAACTGTTACGATGCCGTGACCTCACGGTCACAAATATCGTATGAATGATATAAAATAAAAGTATTTGCTACGATGCTGTAACCTCACGGTTACAAATATCGTGCACATAAAAGTGAAGGTATTTACTGCCGCGATGTGACCACACGGTCACAAATATTTTACAAGACAATCACTTGCGTACCAAAATTACCATAGGCCGTCCTTCATTAACTAAGTCTCGCTTTCATTTAACAATTAATGTGTTTTGAAAGGAATCCGGGATATATGGCAACGGTACATGGAGAAATAATATATATTATTAAATGCGTACCTGTAATAGTTAGAATCCGAAAAACAGAATTTTGTTATAACGAATTACCAGTTAGCAAAAATAACGAATCTTATTTTCTTACACCTCGTACCAGAATATTAAAACAAAATGGCATGCAAAGAAACTGCAGCCTTATTCTACCTCCAATGTATGAAATTGACAACGTATGGTACAAATTTGTTCCCACGGCAATTGAAACGAAAAATCCACACACAATGGAACCTAATTCTAAACCACTTTGGGAATATAAATCTATAGGAAATTTAGCAACAAGCGGAATCTATACACAACCCGATATAGATAAATTAAGAAATGACGTAATGTTCCCATCGAACCGACCCGCTATTCTAAATAACATAGCCCGAAGAATCACGGGTCAATCATCAGATACCAGCTCCATTTCATTAAATAACCTGTTAGACACTAGCGCAATAGAAAATATGATTTCAAGCAAATGGAATTCATTTTGGGAAGGCTACACTAAATACGGTATATACAGTGCCGGCATAATCATGACTATCATTATATATCAGATCATAAAAATAATTT
>JABFPN010007529.1:0-10204 GCA_022817305.1 Leptoteleia sp. ZL-2020
GAAACTAAACATTTTCTACCTAAACACACTATATGCTACTATTGATACGATTGGCAACTTAAAAATTCCTAGAAAAACGCTATTGCAGCGCAGATTCTGTCCTGCAATAGACACCTCGGAAGCACCCATTATTTGAGAATTTTGGGGTTAAAGTGCGATGAAAGTGTTGTGAGTCTCTCATAGGTTATCTGTAGGACTATAATAATTAAAGGTAATTGAATTCCTTATTATAAAGAATCCTGTTTTACATTACATATCTGCGATGGAAATACTTTTCTAAATAAGTTTGTGTTTTGAAGGTAATTAATTCTTTGGTGTATATCAAAAATGTCCTCCGATATCCAGAAGTAATTGGTGAACAGGATTCCCTATTAAAAATGACATATAATACATATTAAAACATCCAAATGCGGAGACAATAACCGCCCAAAAACATATCCCCAAATACGTTTTTGGACGGTAATTGTCTCCGAAATTTGATGTTTTAATATGTATTAATATGTCATTTTTAATAGGGTTGAACCAAAATTTGACATAATGCAATGTAAAAGTGATAAAACATGCAATGTTAATAATTATATCGCAGTACAAAGAGAGATGTGATTAGACAATTTTCAAATACTATTGTAATTGATAAACAATAGAGTTAAAATTTGGACGATTCTCTCACTTTTACATTACACAACTATTAAATTGTGGTATAATTTTTGTTACTACTTAACGCTGGGTTGTCACTACTAATCGCTTTTGACATGTAAACACACTGAAGAGTCAGCTCAAAAAAAAGTCGTAAAATATGTAAAAGTTGTTATGAAAAACTTGAAGAGTTTTAAAAAGTGTTTGTGATTCTCAACTGGAACAAATTTTTAAAACATAATAACTGGAAAGAAATTGTTTAAGGAAACTGTTAAAATTATATTATTTTTAAGGTAAAGTGTTACTGGTTGGCCAACTTGGAATGAGCATGTAACCTCTTTAAATATATTGTAAAAGATATTATTATATTTATTGCAATGTATTGCTGCAACTCCTCTCAGAAAGTGAATCTGGATCAATCGCCAGAAAAGGCCATTAGTTTTATTGTCAACAATTATTGATTTGTTATTGTTATTACAATCATAGTTTTAATTGTTTAAATGTGTCACTTGTTTGTTAGAAAAATGGTTACTGAAGAAGAGCAGTCAAAATTGGAGTTGGCATCAGAAATGATTCCAGTTCCTTCGGTTCCTCAAGTGCCACAACAACAGAAAATTCATCAAGTACCAGAACAAAAAGAAATTCAACCAGAAGAAGAAACTAATCCACTTGCAGATGTACATAGATCAAAGAAGTCAAGAACTAGGAAAAAAACTTTACACGCAAATATAAGAAAACAAATGGAATTTTATTTCAGTGATGCTAATTTATCTAGGGACAGATTTTTGGCAAACTTGGTCAACAAAGATCCATGTAAATATTAATTACAAATTTTCTTTTTCTTTTTATAACTTAGTATGTACATTGTATGTATTAGATTAAACTCATATCTGTACATAAGAAAAGCAACATTTTCAAGAACATTTTTTTATATACAACAAAAATAAAACTGAACATATCAATGAATATGTGTGTTTATATATTAGCCATCCATACATCAGGTTGGGTATCTCTGGGGCCAGAGTATTTCAATATTTTCAGCATTTTTCAACCTTCTTTTTTACAAGGGTAGTCTTATTTTAATTTAACATCAGTACCATATTTATTTACTTTAACCAAGTTCAATTGTTTACACTTGTGCATATTCATTCATTGAGATGCTGCTAAAAATTATAATAAGAAGAAAGATATGAATTATAAGAAATGAATATAATTTTCAGCTGTGGATTTAAATGTGTTCCTCCAATTCAACAAAATTCGTGCATTAACAAATGATACCAATAGGATTGCCAAAGCATTACAAGATTCGACAATGTTAAAAGTTTCAGAAGATGGCACGAAAGTTTATCGTACTACTCCAGTAGGTATTAAAGACAATTCTGAAGAATGTACCGTATATGTGCAAAGATTGCCAAGTGATGCAGATCATGAAATGCTAAATAAAATTTTCTCTCAATATGGGTCCATCTCTTATATTTCCATACCAAAATATAGACAATCGCAAAATATAAAAGGTTTTGCCTTTGTAGAATTTGATAAGGCTGAAGATGCTGTTAAATGCTTACAGGTATTCTTTTATAGATGTATGAATTATTTATATAAATATTATATAAGTATAACTTTTTATGGGAAGATATTAACAATACTATACCTGTACATGTGTACTTTTATGACATATATATGCCGCACATCTATAATTTATGAATGTATATATATTTTATTAATATACAGACTGGAAATCCATCCATCTATTTGATATTATATAATACACATACGCCAAGAAACTTTTTGACATATTCTGCAAAACATATAACAAGATATATCTAAAATATCTTTTTCAGAGTCATTTATATATTTACGTGTTATTATTGATAACGCTGATGACTGCATAATGTACTAGCTAAATGTGTATTAGCCAATGACGTTTATTATTATTTAAAAAATGAAAAATAATTGCAAGTTGCTCTCCTTTCAGATTATCACATGCATGCTTTTGTTGAACAGACTATAACTTATAAGACATACTGAATCCCAAATGAGTTATACTTATATCATGTGGTTCACAAAGCATACAAAATTTTCATTTTCTTTAGAAATTTCCTATCATTAAATGTATTAATAATTAATTATATATAAACGATCCATTTAGGCATTTAGAGAAAAAGGATATGAACTTCCATCAGAAACCTCTCCAAGTCATGTATTAAGCATAACGACTTATAATGAAAATGATAATAAGGAGGATAATACATCGATAGAAAATAATGTAATACTCGGAGAAGAAGGTGAAGTCATTAAAACTGAAGAAACGAAAAGTGAAGATGAATGTTGTGTAGAAAAAGGAACTGAAAATGAACAACAGATGGAGCATCATACTACAAAGAAATCAAGGAAACGTTCGGCAAATGAACCGTTAAATTTAAATACTGAAGAAGAAAATGTTAAGAGGTCAAAGAAAATGAAGAAAGCCAATGTGGGTGAAAATACCAAAGAAAATAAGAAAGAAAAGAAGAATAATAAAAAGGATAAAGAAGGAAAGTTTGAAGAAGAAGAAAGAAAAATTGAACATACCGATAAGAAATCTGATATTTGTAAAAAAAATAAAATGAAAAGAAAAATGATCGATGAATCTGACGATTCTCAAGTTCATTCTGCAAAAGAAATATCTGCAGATACATCATCTGACAGAGAAAATGATTCGCAACAATCAAAATCTCCAAATAAAGGTAGAAAAAGGAGAAACACAATAGATGTGAATAATGAAGAAGATGAAGAAATTGTACCTAAAAAAAAACTGTTATTAGAAAATGAAGAAAGTGAAATTAATGAGAGTATTAATCAGAAAAAAAAGAATAGGCATAGAAATCATAAAAAGAGTGAAAAAATTGATGCAACTGACTTGGGATTGCAAGTAATGGCAAAGAAAGATTGGAAAAAATTGCGCAACAAGTACTTAGATCTGCAGAAATCAAAGATGCGTCAGCTCAAACAACACTTGTTTAAGACATGGAGAAATCAGCGGAGCAATTCGGAAAAAAATAAAATAGAAAATAATGAAACTGAAGATATTAAGAATTCCTTAAAGCAGTCAGGAATTCGTGATCTCACACTTGTACCTGGACTGATTGTAAAAGTTGAAATGGATCAACCTTGTGTTGATGTTCAAACATTTAAGGTATGTAAAACAATTTTTTTTTGCTTTATCATTATAATCATAGAGTAATTGTGAATGAAGGAAATTCGTTTATTACGTTACCAATGCTAGTATGGTTCTGACAATTATAATTTTGTTGACTGCGCGCCTTCATGCGGTACACGCATAACCTGCAAAGTGCGACTACTGTTCAGATTCTTTTAGTGCTGTGTTATTCAATGAAGTAAACATTTTTACAAATATACAACAACGTTTTTATGCGTAGTGGTTGAAGTGTACTTAACATGAAACAATTATTAACTATTAACATCTTTAATTAAAAATGCACGTTTAATGCAATTATATACTATTGTTAACTTAACCGCGCAGTATGTTTACATCAATGAAATAGCTTCAGCCTATTTCGTATTATTTCCCCAACCATACCTGGTATACTAGTTCATTTTCAACCATACAATATGTTTAGATTAAGTATATGTATACTAGTAGCTACGAAACATTTTCTTCCGTGCGTCACAAGTAAATGGCGCTCCAAAAAATGTCCTAGACTAAAAGTTCGGGAACTTTTGGAACGTACCTCATAATCCAGATTGTGGGATTAACTTTATTTCTTTCTTCAAGTATCGTCTCTGGAGAATAAAACTAATAAGATGTCTCTTTCTTTTTATTTAAGAATTTATTCAAGAATATTTTTACTGAGGAATTTATTATTTAATTTATATTATAAAAGTATAATCTAATGAAGTTATGTGTTTACAGAAAGAATTGAAAGATAACAGCTCTGTAAAATATGTAGATATATCAGAAGGGGCTACATTAGCTTATGTTCGGTTTGATACATCTGAAGCAGCTAAAGAAATGACTCAAAAGTCAACACAGGAACGGAAGATGACATTAATTGAAGGTAAACTATTATTATTATATATATACGGGATTTTTTTATTTTTTTTTTTATGAATTTAAGACCAACTTATATTTGAACAAGTTAAACAAATTTCCTTTTGTATTTCAAGTACTTCAGTGAAATGCAGCAAACATGTGAGATTAAATAGTATTAAATAATGATTATAAAGAATTATTTTTTATTTGCAATGTTTTGATCCTTGGATTTAGGATCCTAATCAGGCAATTAGTGGAAGCGTCTTATAAATCAATTAATTATTAATCCATATCAGAAGATGTTGTATATAACTCATTGATTAGTCAAATTTGATCCTAAATCCAAGGAATTGTGAAATGTCGCAAACAAAATATGATACTTTCCAATCATTATTTAACCCAGCAGTGGGCGCGCGAAGAAAAATTATGTTAATGGGCGCACATCGGTCTTTCCGACTGAAATCATTATCAGTATTTATTTACATGTAAACTCGTTAAATAATTATCAACACATTTTTTTGCAAATAAAAAATGTATTTCCATAATCTTTAGCTTACTTTTCGCTGTTCTCTGACAGATAGAGTGTATCAATGAATGTCACATCCCAATTGGTTGAAAAATAATTTCATACATTCACGCGGATATTTCCATGCACTAATACGTGTAATGTATTAGGAAGTATTTCTTTTTAATTTTTTCGCATTCATTTATGTATTTCAATATACAATAATAAAATTAAATTTTATCACTTATAAATAAGTATAAATTTATTCAAGTTATTTTAATTAATAATTATAATTAATGATAATCTTCAAAATTATTTGTTTAGATGACGAAGAAAAATGGTATTGGAATAAAATGATGGCAGATAGGAATGAAAAGTTGTCTAAAAAACTAAAAGTCAATCAACGAGGTCGAAACAAATTATTGAAAAAGGCTGAAAAAACATTGGGAAAGCACATCAAATTTGATGAAGTTTAAAAATTACTTAATTTGTCTTTATTGTTTTTATGCTTATAATATATTATACAAAAATATTTACCAATTGAGAAATATATTTAACTCATTAAATACATTTGGTATCTTCAACTCAGCAAGCTGAACGTTTTGAATGTTCTTATATTATTTTCCAAGTGTTTATTACTCTATAATAAGGGTAAAAAATTCATTCTTCTGAATAAACAATAAAGAAAATGTTTCTTTAATGATGATTCTTATAGAGTACTTGTTTATTGTCACCATCTCCCTCGGCCACCTCCTCTACCACCACCTCCAAAACCACCTCCTCCAAAACCACCTCGACCACCACTACCTCCAAAACCACCTCGTCCTCCAAATCCTCCTCCAAATCCTCCTCTACTTCCACCTCGGCCGCCACCTCGGCCACCAAATCCTCCTCCTCCTCCTCCTCTACTACCACCTCTTCCACGACCGCCGCGACCACCACCACCACCACCACCACCTCGTCCACCACGTTTTTGAACTGAACCAGGTGGTTTTGGAAGAAATCTTTGTAATGGTAACAGTTTAGCTGGATCTATGAAGAGCTGAAAAATATATAAAAACAAAAATAAATGTCAATGTCAATCTAAATGTCTAAAGTGATAAATAAATGTTTAATTAATTAAGACAAAATCTTAAATAATAATTTATTGTTTACATTAATTAATTTTAGATTATCAGTATATTAATTAATAATTGTGACTATAATAGGAATATAACTTTTGTTTAAGTAATGAAAAATATTCTATTAATATAATTGAAATTGTTATAAATAAATTATCCACTATAAAACCTTTGTATTTTTTTCAAAGCTGTTTGCTTTAATATTTTCCCCTAGTTTGATAGAAATATAGTAATCTCGAATGTTTCCAAAAATTTCATCCACTTTTCCAATTTGTTGTTTATTTTCTGTAAAAATGGGAGCATTGAAAAAAGGAACATCTTCGATATCCACTTTTGCAACTAAATCATTCTGAACAGTCCATTCATAATGTCCTAAAGGTGTCACTCTTTCTGGAGGACCTTGATCGTAGCTGAAATAATAAGAAAACAATTATTCAAATTTATATTACAAATTGTATATTTATTTACCTACAAATTTCTAATCCATTTTCATGATTGATTGACAAACAATTTGATTAAGAACAAGTAATAAATAGTTCTGGGAATTATTATCAAACAATTCTTCTATGATGATGCCCCTGTTAAATAACATTTATTTAATATAATTTAAAAAATTATTAACACTGTAGGTATAAATACATTAAGAAAATAGTTGCATAAACAATTATGGACTTTTTCAGATTTTTAAAAATATATGCAATAATAGGAACATTTTACAATGTGAAAGAAAAATACTTATAATATCTGCAAACTAATTAAAAAATGGTATATTTGCGTGATATTCAAAGTAAATTTCAGTGATAAAAGCAAATATATTACATAAAGAAATTAATCTTTTCAATTTTTGAATACAAACTTGTATGAAAAAATTATTCAAATTAAGATTTTGTTTCTCCTTCTCATCAAAACGAAAACAAATGTAAATTTTCATCTTAAAATTGACGATAATAATTTATAAAATTAATAAAGGTTATTACTTTTTATATCCTCGATCACCACCACCACCTCGTCCTCCTCGAAATCCACCACCTCCACGACCTCCTCTAAATCCACCACCTCCTCGTCCTCGGAATGACATTTTTTAGTTACTGAAACATTTAAGCATGATTAGAAGATTTGTCAGATTACAAAAGTAATTAAATAAAAAATTACATTCGATGGGAAATTATTAACAAAAAATACAATTCTATTACACATAAATATGTACCTATAATATTCCAAATGAAAGCAATTTATTAATAAATTATTCTTTCAATTCACTCAAGTATTTAATACAAATATTACACCATGACAGTTTAGCGACATAATTTTTAATTTGTAGGTCATCTAAATAACATTGTTTGAAAACTATATGGAAAGAAATAATAGTTCATTTCAACTGTACTAATTCATTTGTATTTAAATTAGATTTATTTCTTTACTATCATAAACACGAGTAGAAATTCTAATTGTTATGGCCAAACAAATTTATGAAAACTAACCACGCTAGATATAATTGAATTAGATACTCGTGTGCGGAATCAGTCATACAAATCAATCTAATCCTCAAAACACTAATGTCAGAGCAGTTTTCATTGACAATGAGATTATTATGTTATGTCAGAGCGTGTGTTAGATAAAAGCATGCTTGAATCGGTCAGATAGTTTATGTAATATGTAAAAATATCTATTTTATACTCGTTTAATTATAATTATATGTGTGTCCTTTTGCAAATAAAATAATTCCTTACTAAATTAGTTAAAAATTGGTATTTATCTACCAATGCTGATTATTCTTTCTGTGTACAAAACGCAAGAAAGTAATATAAAAAATATCATCAAATAATATTAAATAAAAATATGGTATATGTTAAAAAAGCAAGAAAAGTATTAAATAATAAAACCCAAGAAAAATACGCACATGTGGAAAAAAACTTAAAATCTTATGATTATTGTTTTATTAATTTTAGTACTTTTTGTTATACATTTTATTCTGCTGAATAACTGAGGTAAAAAAAAGATAATTACACAATTTATTATTTTTTTTTTTTTTGTTGGGGTTATGGCTACAGATTAAGTACTCCGTATACCACTGACTACACAATTTATTATTACTAATGTTGTTATACACCAGTGTAAAACAACCACGTGTTTAAAACATAACCTGAAAATATAGTTATTTGAAAAGAACTCCACAAACAATTCTATCAATAGATGATGAACTTAGTACTACACACAAATAAACCTAAAAATTGATTGAATACTTACAATAATTTATGACACGTGTACTATATTATTGCTGATAACTGTATTTATGTAAATTAAATTTTTTACGCCTTACACAAATTGCAACTAATCAGAGTTCCAATAATAAAAATAAGTAAAGCTTCGAATGCTATGACGATCACCACTGAAATGTAGTAATCAGTGGTAACGCTGGAATGTGCATTGACTTCAGTGTTACCAAAAAACACCCCGGTACTTCACTCTGAACCTGGCTGCAAACGGTGTCTAACAATACCAATGAAATATATTAAGATGATGCCGTAAGCGTTAATTACTAGATTAGGGTGTTATTCGTTTTTATTAAAATGAATTAGAATTAATTGATGTTGTTGATGCAGCACATTTTCTCAATCGGGGAGATTATTTAACAATGATGTAACTGAATTTTTATCATTAGTTTCAAGCAAATTTAGGGACCGCGTTTTTTAGGTGTTAAAAAAACGCGGTCCCTAAATTCGCTTAAAATTGACTTAAAAATTCAGACTTTGCAAGCATCAAATCAGCATTTACAGAATAATAATTACAAAAACACTAACTCCGTGGCAGCAGACTTACTGCATTATCTTAATTACTAGATTAGGGCGTTCTTTGTTTTTATTAAAATATATAAGTATTAATTAATATACTTAGTTCTAGCACATTTTCTCAATTTGGGAGAGTATTTAACGTTGAAGTAACTGAAAGTTTGTCATCAATTTTAAGCGAATTTATTGTACGCGTTATGAAATGATAAAAAAACGCGTTCAAGAAATTCACTTAATACTGAGTTAAAAATTCTGGTTTTGTAATTGAATTAAATTTTCCCATGCCTAAAGAATGTGCTAAAACTTTTGTTAAGCATTAAATCAACATTTTTAAAATAATATTTACAAAAACACTAACTCCGTGGCAGCAGGCTTACAGCATCACCTCAAGGTGAAATGTCAGCGCTATATTCACGGAGTCAGTGTCTTTTTATTTATAATTGTATAAATGGCAAAAATTAAAAATCGGCCAAAATACGTTATTTCTATTGCATTGGGAGAATATTATTCGGTACATAAAATCATTTATGGTTTTCAAATACGACGGAACTTTTGGAAGTAGACTTTTTATAAATTCAACCCTGCTGTAAAAATTTACGTAAGATTCCTATATGGGATCTTATGTAGGAACCTATATAGGATTCCATATGAAATTATGGCATAGTGTTTTCATATGGGATTCCTATGTAGTAATCATATATGGAAATGATTTATTTTTATGATAATATTCAGCTGATGATATTTCTATTTATTAAGCGTCACATTATTACATAAAACAACACTGTTTAATAATAATACAATATACATACTACTGTGATAAGACAAGTGTAAATGTATCTTCAGTTTATGTACAAATATACAAAAATGTTTGTCAAACTATCATAATGTACAAGTACAATTGACAAATATATTTTTGAACAATTTAAAATTTTTTCACACTACTGCTTATAAATTAAATTCAGTATTTTCATCATGCCATTGTAAGAAATGTATATTGTGAAATTAATAACAAAGTTATAAAAAAAAATTATCAATTATAACAATTGTTTATTATATACTTGTTAAATATTTCTCAATGACGTAAAGACCAATAAATGATGTGCAAATTTTTTTCAAACAT